>DWQT01000704.1:0-20438 GCA_018244895.1 Myscelus amystis hages | reverse complement strand
TTTCCGTCACGTTTGACATTTTCATATACACTGCATCGCGTTTTAATGCATAAAATGAGTTTTATGTGGAAAATTCCATATAAGTGTAAATAGCACAGACATTAATGTCTGACATTTATGTCAGAATTTGTGTCGTAGTCTGAACTTACCATTACAAACACAACCAAAGTGAAAAAGAAAAAACATAAAGCATAATGCAAATATATGTGTTATATCAGATCCGACTGCTAGGCATTTAAGTACGAAAAATCAGAGTTAGAAGACAATTATCAGGAGAAACCTATAAACATGCCTCGAGATCGTTTCAAACGCAATAAACGTATATAAGAGATCTACAATAGCAATAAAAGGTAAAAGCAATATTTGCCCGACAGCATTAAAATTTAATTAGCCTCTACATCCATCTTAAATAGACACTGGCACAAAAGTACATTCTCCTGCCGTTATACGGTGAGATTTGTCTTTTTAACGAGACCCGTTTATCACAGCTCGGCTACGTAGTGAAACATATTTTCTTTGGTTTTTTGACTTGACATATTCTACAAAATTATATTACGTTCTTAATAATCGATTATCCTTGTCGATGTTGAGTAACGCATTCTTGATCGGTCAAATTTTGTTATCACGAGAAAATAGCTATTCAAATACAATATTTAGATCGTATTTTTGACAAATGTGGTCAATCAAGCGATTCAAGGAATGCGTTTCTACCAGTGCTCCATTATTTTCAACATTTTTGTTGAAGCTTATCAATACAAAGTGAAGTGAATAATTTACTAATAATAGATGCGATACAGAATCCATGTATAGTATACCTTTGCGCACAAATCGTCACTTTGGACCAAGTGCCGTCGGCTACAAGAGTGCATCCTAAACCAACATTTTATAGCACATCGACTACAGCGTACATTCGAGTGTGGTTTGGCAAACGGGCGAGAAGTAAATCATGATAACGGAGCAATTAGCACTACGATATTGCCCACACATGTCACGATTTTGAACAAATTGCCTCACCCCAATGATATATGCACTCAGATATATTACATCTGTTTTGTAGCGTAGAACCCAACTAGTAATCAGATTATGAGCCCATTAAAATCGTTTATTGTTGAAGTACCTTGGCCCATTAATATTTTCGCTTTAGAATTTGGAACGTCAGACGTCTGCGATTTATTAAGGCAGTTCCCAAGGTCGTCTCATTAGTCCCCCGGCGGACGGAAGACAGGAGTGCTATTGTCGAGTTATTGCAAGGAGGGGTGCCACCCCCTCGGACGGATGAGTCATTCCGGTATTGCACTCGGGTGTCGTATAGGTGTCGACACAATTGTGCCAGACTTATACCTCGCAGACGACGTAAATACTTGCTGTACAGACGATCGATACGAATTTTTAAAGAGAAATGGCTGGCTTTAAAGAGATATGGCTGTTTTTTTTATCTAGCTTTTAGGGTTGGATTGCCGCATATTGGGGTCTCATCAATTCGAGGTCCAAAATGAAATATATTGACTATAACTTCTAAAACTAAATACAAAGCGTAGCTACTGAAAAAAAAAACAAAAAAATGAATAATCATATAAATAACCGCAGACGTATTCTTCCCCACTTACTGATAAATTTGACTTTTTTGGGCTGCTTAGTCCTCGGTTTGCCGACTGGCTTCTTGACCGGCGGCGTGCGTCGATGAGCTATAGGAAAGATTTCATTAAAGAACCACTCGAGAAACAACCGACTTCGTAGCTCGCTTGTCGACGAAACACAACTCAATGACTCGGCCGCGACATAATTGCCGCGAAACTGCACTTTATTACTGTAATAAGGGTTACTGTGGCGCGGCAACGATTCGCCGAGTGTTTATATAAATCGTAACCGCAACCGCAAAATACGAAAGCAATTCCCGAGCGAAGCCGCCCGTTACAACGGCGCAATTTGTACGCGAAGGGAAACTTGATAATGTTAATTAACTTTAAATTAAATTCGTGGCCTGAGACAACGTTTGTTTTAATTTAAATCTTGTTGTGCGCTTCTGGCAACTCAGTGGATGTTGCTGAACTACATCACCACCCACAAGTAGAACGCTGCTTTCAAGTATGTGTCTATGGTATGACAAGAGTTATCTAGCATTCCAAACTACGGGCTCAATTTTCGATTGAAACAACCTAAAACCACGACCACCACGACGATTACATACCAATTGGGACAGAGAGCGGATGGGGTGGTACGGAGTCAACCGACACACAATCAACATTACCTTTTCCCCCGCAGACGGCGACAATGGAAAAGCCATTACGATCGATTCGGTCAAGCTAATGTTTATTCAAAGAGCACTCGGAGCGATGTTAATGAAACATTCTCGGTGAAGCTCGCGTGACTGATGCTATCGATCGCACGATGTCCGATATACGTTGGGTACTACACACTGGACCATTAGACCGTTAACGATAGCAGTAGAGATAGGCATCCAGGTTACTGGGGACATAATTTTTTAATGCTCCTACATAACGGTTGCTATATTTCTGATCAGACCATTATAGACTGTAGTCAAAAGAATAGAGGAATCGACCATTTTCTGTATAAGTCTAGTTCAGCACTTGATTAAAACACGAAAGAAATAAGGCCAAGGTAAAAGTAAATAAATCGTCATTTCGCAGACGGCTTAGGTATACATCAGGGCGCAGGACGTGCGGGGCGATAGTTGCGAGGTAATAAGGCGACGGCACGACAGGCCGAGATGAGAGGCCGGTACGTGAGGGGAATCGACGAACGGGGAAATTTCCCCGCAAATGAGAATAATCCCACCGGCGACACTAAGGCACGTTGAACACGGCAGACTATCCGGAGACACGCATTGGAAGAACGAATATGAGCGAACTTAACTAGTTTACGATTTACTGCAAAGTCCACTACGCGATAAAAGGTAAGTCCACACATATGATTACTTCATAGCTAAATAAGATTGGTGCGGTTATATTGGGATTAATTTGTAGTTAGTGTAAAATATTGAACCGATTTATAGTAAGAATTAGATGATGATTTATTGAAGTGAATTGTACATGTATTCACGTTGAAAGACGACTTAGATTCCATAGCAACAAAACTACAAGTCTTAATCTTTGTCTTTGACTTTATAGTATTGTATTGCAATCTGTACGTAGATACTTGCGAGTCTGCTTTCCATTTCACATTGTTTTCTAAAACAAGACAGCTTTACCCAGCATCAGCTGTAGTAGCTACAGTAGTTTCTTGTCATAATTCCGGACGTGAGAATTCTAGAACCTTCCACCGAGTTCTTGGTTATAGCCAACTGAATCAAATGTGAAATACTCAAAGCATCGTTGTTTATTCCGATAATATTCCTAAATTGTTCAGTAAACTGGAGACTGGCCGCAACAAAGTGTGGACGCGCACAAACGAATGCAGTAGAAACCTAGTTACGTCACCACTAATGCGGTCTAATGCTAAAACACTGCGGCTTGCGCCAAGGACCCGCTAATCCTAGTTTACATACTCGTAGTTGTCATGTCAACTCTATCGAACACCGCTAACCGCATGTTGTTCACGCTACAATTGGCTTCGTGTTTGCTCCGGCGGATTATCGTTGGCTTCATGTTGCTCTCAATATTTTATGACATCCATCTAATAGGTGACAGGAGAACATAATAGATCATAAAGTTCCATTAAAACATTGGGTTTTCTAGCGATTTTTACTAAGAAAAAAAAAACAAAAGAATTGTAAAAAAGCTCGGAGACAAATGAGAAAAGTTTTAATGCTTGACGCTGACATCAAAACAAGAGACGTGATAGCAGACGAGTATGATGAACGATCGTGTCGGGAGCTTATTGTGTTTCGATTGAAAAGTTCGCTTTGAAATATTAAATGGAAAAATCGACTAACCCTCCGATGAACATGCCATTAACATCGACAGGGCATTGCGAAACAACGTTGAGGAATAATAGAAAAATCCATAGCGTATATAAATGTTTAACGCGGTATTAACAACTGAAAGGGCGGGCGCCCGTCCCCTCCGGCGCCGCACGACACGACATGAAAACTGATAATATATTTAAACCAGGCTTTAAAACTCGCGAGGGGAGAGCTGTAAGCAAATTTACAACCTTTGGGAATACCAACGGGTTGGGAATGTTTTTTGAAAAACTTCACGCGAAACACGTACAAGTGTACCCAGTTCCATACGAAGATGTCACGGTAAAACTACCCTCTTTGGTATAATAAAAAAATATTGATTTCTAACGACCGCATTATAAATCGAAGGGTTGAAAACTGTCGTGTTAGTTGTGAGTAGAATAATCTCAGTGTATTTCAGCTGAGCGTAGGTATTCTAGTTCCAGTGGTAAAGATCTCGTAAGTATATAGTGAAGGTTCGTGTGGCACGCGAGCTGCGGACC
Organism: Myscelus amystis hages; assembly: GCA_018244895.1. Taxonomy (NCBI): domain Eukaryota; kingdom Metazoa; phylum Arthropoda; class Insecta; order Lepidoptera; family Hesperiidae; genus Myscelus; species Myscelus amystis. Next base: position 16,034 of record DWQT01000704.1, on the reverse strand, counting down.
CGCAATGCATCACTGTGACATCGTCGTGGCGCTCCGTTGTTCAACTGAATCGACTGTTCGATTTCTAGTATTTGCATTTTACACGTGCAAATTTAAGCTGTAGCAAAGGTGGGTAGATATTAAGAAAAAAAGTTGTAATCGAAAGAATGTGAAAATATCATAATAACCACGAAGAAACCGATAATACCTTCATTTTTTACAATTTAAATAATATCAAGAGCAAGGACGATAAGGTGATTAACATTGGCAGCGCAATAAACAAATCATGCCGCACGAGTGAAGTCGACGTCAATAATGAACCGAAAATGCGCGTCACAACCGGTGAGATCGAAAGGGGTGCTAAACTTGTTGAGCCCAATTAAATTCATTGTTATACCCGCACCCTCGCCAATTATGTCATCACAAACCCCGCAACGTCTCTTCACAATGGGATGTTAACTGTTTACACACAAATACGGGGACCTTATGCTAATATTTGTGTCAGGCCGTCTCATCATTTGTCGATTGAAAGTACTCAATTAACAAAGCGCATGACGAGACTTGCTACAGTCAGATTATTACGAAATACCGACGGAGACGATAAAGAGCGATTATTATGTGACGTTCGCGTGCGTAGAATTAATACGGCCCATAATATGTGACGACAATACCATTTACACAAAATCCCCTCGTAAAGGGGAAAATAATGCAAATGAAATCATGTTGTGTCTGAAAGTCGTCGAAGAAGCGGTAGAAGTTACTGGAATAACTAGAAAAAATTTTGCCACCAAAATGGTATTTTACTTTCACAAAGTTTCCAATTATTGGACTGTTAAAAAGTTGAAGATTTTCCTGGAATACTGTTATCGAGGCCATCCGATGAATACACTCGACTGCGCAAAACGGTGGCACATGTGTTTCCGGCGTGAAATACAAAATGGTTGACATTATGCAGTAATGTTTAATCAATAAGCCTAGCGAAGTGGATACATAGCCGTAGCGGTCCGTGTTACTAAAGCCGTCCCGGTAGCTATTTGAATATCTGCATCAAAGTAGACCCTGAAATTAACATCCAGAACGCACGAATAAATTTCACCACCTAGAGAGTATAGTAGGAAATCACTAAAGAGATGGAATTCACAAACGGCAAGGTTCAAAATGTATGTCGAAAAATTCTTATGTAATCAAAGTAACTAAAGTGAAAAATTATGAAACACACGTAAAAAAGCTGTTAGATATCTACATACCACTTTGTAAGACGCATTTTTATACGTCAGAGAAAATTTATTATAAGACTGAATACAAAAAAATAGTGACTAATAAAATGAGCATGTATTAAACTTATGTAACTGATACCTTTAATCCGATATTTAGAAGGATTTAATCTAATGATTAAGTCTAATGACTAGAACACTATGCTAAAGCTGAGGCCGGCTTGACATGCCACGCCGGCCGGCTACGCCTAGACGTGACGACGTGGAGTTAAGCCGCTTTTCGCATTGTCGTGGTAATCCCCGATAATTCGTATCAGGGGGCTCAGACATGACTCTACGACTGAACTTTGTCACCCTTTCCCTGTTGTCTTTCTTTAATAGGGGAAAAAACAGAAAGACACGTGAACGCAACTTTCCTCAGAATCTTCACTCAGCTGTTGGTACCTTAAAATTGATCTGCTTAAGTTGAGAAAAAGTTCCACACGGCCAAATTTCTGAAACAAAGTCTTAGTTACAAATACTCGGAACCAAGTCATTGAGCGATTTTCTTGTCGACAAGCGTTTCAGCGAAGCCGGTGGCGAATTCTTTGGGATTTGACAGCAACTTCGGCGGCGTAGTTCTTCCAACCTGCAGGCAGAACCGGTGCACGGCATGAGTGGCAGAAGCACTGCATCACCGAGTCCCGAACAAGTCCTATCAGCATGGTGAGGGATTCGAATTGACTATCTAACGAGTGTCGGAACCGCGTCGCGGCGCGGGCGTACTGCGCGACTCTCGCCCGGAAACTGAACCACGCCGGGGGGAGGGTTGGTCGGTCGATAGTCGCACCCCGCACCCCGCCGTCCCCGCCCTGCGGACCGACCCCACGGCCACCCCTGCGCGCTACCGTCCCTAACTTGATAGCCCGCACAAGAAAATAAGCCTACCAAATGGAAAAATAATGTCACCCGCGAGGTCTGTTTCCCGTCACGAACCTAGAATGATAGCCTGTTCTTGCGAAAACATTTTATTACAAACTCGAACGTAAAGAAGCGTAACGTCACTAAAGAAGTGAAAAAAAGCCAAGGTTAGTTTTATATCGCAGCCATTTTGTTACTTTAATCAGATTGTAAAAAGTTAAAAACACAAATGACATTTAAGCAACATCAGCAGATGTAGGTGTAAATTTTAGCACCTAGCAACTAATGGGGGTCTAAGGTCGGGGAAGGCAAACTAATTTAAGAACCGCCCAGACTCGTGCGGGTCTCGGCGGGTTTCTCGCTCATAAAAACGCCGAGCTGTCGGGGGCCGAGCGGGCGGACGCGTAGAGCGGGGAGCCAGGGGGGGCGCCATGCGGCGGTACCGCCGCCGTCTCGGCGCCGCCACCCGCAGCCAATTAACAGTCGGCAACGCCACGCTGAATTTGTTTCGCCACTCAAATTGCTTCCGATTGATTTCGCATCCTCAAATCCTGCTATTAAGGGATCTGCTAATTCCTCTCAAGAATAGCTCTAAATCTCTCCAAATATAGCGAGAATAATACTTACGAGAAGGAAAATACCGGTAAGCGGTCAACTGGTCTGCGTCAAGACGTACGGACAGCACTGAAGGTGTTCAAACTGTCGATGACGAGCAGCTATAGCAACGGAGACGTCATACTTGCAGACTGCAGCAATGTTAGTGTCGTAACCTCGTGCACCGGTAACACCGGCCGCCGTGATGCGGCGGATCGATTCCGGGCAACAACCTCGAGACCGCGTCCCCCTGCGGTAATAACTGGGAATTCCTGGAGTGAGCCTCACTCGGCCGACGCAAACGCTTTCATAGCACTCGCGGAAATACCGTCCATGTCGTCAGACAGACGGATGACTACATATTATCCATGTATATAGCGATAGCCATGATCAACTTAGGTTTCTTCACCAAGAATTCTTCATAGGTATGTTATTTTACTTACATCATATTATCATAATTTATCCAGTCACCCTAAATATTTTAGTAATCATACAAATCATACAAATATGTTATTCACAAAATTTATCGTCAACAAATTTGCCTTTATTCAATACGAAAAATAAGCCTAGCAATGTATATTAAAGACACAAAAAAACAATTACGAACTCGATCAAAGAGACAGGTACTGTGATATACTGCCAGACGTCAACACTCCATAGATCATATCCTCATAGTGATAAATTACTTAGCTTCGCGGAATTTGTCGGCAACCCTCTTCTAAGGAATATAAATTCAACAGGATAGCTAGCGACCTTAAAGGACTTCTTAAGACTAATACGTTTTGCATTAACTGTAAAAAAAACCTGTCGTCCTTCCATTAAATTATATATATTTTTATATTAAAATGCTGATTTCATTTAGGACAGGCTGGCGCCCAACGTGGTACACCAAGATTAAAATTTTCCACACAGATCCTTATTACGCTTCAGATATGTTATGTGACAGATTAAATGTATTTTGTTCAACATGTATAATAATTTCGACTACCTACAGATATCGTGTCAGTATATTTTGACAGCATGGAATAAAATGTAGAGACTTGTAGCAAGCCAACGAAAATTTCCCAAAGAAAAGGGTCATGAGCGTTTAGTCATGTTCGCGATACCTTTAAGTGTGTCTGGATACTGTTTTGTATATCTTTGTCCCTTTCCAGTGTGCGGCAACAAGTTGAGTCACGTGCGGGTTGGATTTGGCGGAGAATATAAAGAAGCGGCGGCGCGCGTCCGCCAGCGACGGCACCATATCGATTTTGCCCCGTTTCAGGCTTTGTTTCAACATCTAGTCGACATTCAGACAGGAGCTCGGTACAACAGATGCGAATTATGAATCATTTTGATGCACTCCTTAAGAGAACATTTTTAATTCAAAGTAACCGTCGCAATATTCTTGTTTGGAAAATCTTCAACGGATAAAAACCATTCCCCGAGGATAAGTTTCAAACTGTAGCCTCTGAATAATGCAGCGTTAAGAAAATTACATCACATTGTGTCGACGCCGATGGTAATGTCAATTGCAAAGTAGGGTCGGCTCCCCAGTTCCGAGACGAGTGTTTGTATGGAGCAAGCACTTCTGTTAGTTTGTCGGTAGTGCTATAGGTCAAGTTGGCCCTCGGAGCTGAACTGTGGAGCGATTGATATTTACTATTCATGATTTATTAACTTCTCTCTTTCAATTATTTCTGATTACTTTAAGTCTAGTAAATATGAAGGGAAACTATTTAAAGACCCATCAGCAAGTATACCCATCAGTCAGTGTTTTAATTTCTAGTTATTCTTGCTGTGTTGTTTTAATGACAAAGTATTCTTTTAATGATATTTAAAATTCTATTGAAGTCTCCACCGAAAGCAGGTTTTTCTTATTTCTATATTTATTCACATAGCTCGAACATCACGCCCGTAAGGACGTTACAAAGTTTACTACAGAAGATAGGAATATTAATAATTCAGGTATTGCGCTGTCAGTTCTTTGCGCCAGATGTACGTGGCTGAGATTGTTGTATTAAATCTACTCAGCGACTATCTAATAAGTATTATTATTACTGGTTTTTCAATTCTAATATGATATGGTTAAAAGATTACCACGGTTTTAAATATGCATAACAAACCAATGCTAAAATTGGTACGAGGGACGTTTCTCAATCGTGATGTGGTGAAATAATAATTGAAATGACTAATTTATTACGGAACGCAAGATATTTTAGGTAATAGAATCAAATTTCTCCTAAATTCCTCGTGAAAATTCATTTAAAGTTACATTTTCTTGCACACAGCAAATGGAAATCGTTACCCATAACTTACAGTGCAGTGCTATCACATCCTTCGGAGGTCACGGACGAGTGAACCAATTTGATTCTTAAGCCGTCTAACGCACAGAGCAGATTTGTGCGTCGGTTTGGATCGCGAGAGCGCAACTTTTTTGTCGCACAGTGCATCGAGAGTGCCAAGTTTTGGGATGCTGTTAATTTATGGCATGATTCACCATGTCCCAACGCCGGGCAATTCGTTCGTAGTGCGCCAGTTTGTTTTTGCGAGTGCAAAAGTTTCGCTTACAACGATCGCAATGGTAATTTATTGGCTACTTTTTTTCATAAACAAAAATATTTCTCGCGTCCTGTGAATTGCCAGTTCGCATGTACAGCGTTAGTAATATAGAAACGGTCGACATTAACGAAGTTGTTAGTAAGTTTACATACTATTTTACGTTGAATAGCTTCATCGTAGCGCCAATGTGTATTAAGGCATAATCCCTTTCCCTACGGGTGTATAGAAAGGGGTAAGTATACTTCGCCGTCACCTTTCCCATGCACCCTAATCGTGACAATTTTTCTATTCCTTTGTGATGGGGGTCACAAGTCGATTCTATCAATTGCAATTCTATTTTAAAATAAACACACACACATTTTTTGTTGAATAATTGAGAGCGAACAGTAAATAGTCACTGGCGTTGTTTTTGACCTGAAACCGGCCAAGGCAATTTAGACTGTTTTATGTTCAACCCCGCATAAGATTTTAATTGAGCGCCTGGCAAGCAAAGTCGTGCCTTAACTAAGAGCGTAGAAATAAATGGTACATACTCGTATTGTACGATGTTATGTGTTTCAATATCAGTAATATATCGGACGAAGGTAAAATGCGATGCCAAAGTTCGTAGTTACCGAGTATTCGGGGTCGAATTCCAGCGCCCATCTGCTCTGGACAAAGTTTGAGACGACCGCAGGAAAATTTCTTTATAGGATTACATCGGAACGTCCATGACGACTGTTATTTAGTTATCAGAAAGTTTTAGGATCGTCTTCCGAATTTATTTCATCTGTCGTTTACTGAAACGGAACCTTAAATGTTCATATGAGTCATTTCGGTGGAATGTAGTTAAAACGAGCTTTACTGTACCATTATCATCAGAATGCTAGGAACGAGCGAAATTTCCACAACATTCTTATTTTAAGGGCACCCCGATAGAACCTTTTTCGAGTTCCTGAGTTTGTTAATGCGGTAGAGAATTCTGCGTTGAAACAAAACAGTCTCCGTGGGCAAAAAAAAAATATTTTCCATTAGGCTTCAGAAAGATAAAACGCTCGGGGAACAATAGCGCAGCGCCCGCAGTTTCCAACTTCTCATCCGTCGCTCCACACATCGCGCAGACTGTCGCTAACGTCATCAGCCGCGTCTGCCGCGGCCCGCGTATAATTCACTGCTTCATTTTAATCTCTGCTATCCACATCACCAACCATATAGAACATATCGTAGTTGCAAAATTAAACTCGTATGTGACAGTTTTGCAAAAATTCGCTTTATTGACAACATGTTTTTACTAGCCACCTTTTACAAAAACTCCCATATGAATACCCCTTCATTTCAGGCAGCTACGTCTTAAAATTAAAATATCTTAAATTATAACTTATCTACATCAAGTATCAAGATTTTTTTCGATTTTCTCGAAACCAAACTTTTAACACATCGTTTTTAAGTTTGCAACGACGATATAGAGTTTTGCGTGTATCATATATAAATTTTTATTTAATGAATCATTTGTAACAAAAGGCAAATGTTAATGAAAAAGTTGATTGATACGAGCGACATTGAAATTAAATATACTGCTATTGGAGATCAAAAATGTTCTATCTATCGCTATGAAGTTTCACATATGGCGCAGTCTGTCGACACAGCGTCATCATACGCGTCTGCCCCAGCCCCCTCTAATTTAGTGCTCCATACTGATTTCAATCTCTTTTGCGATGTGTATCTTATTCATTATTATGCGCGTGTAATATAAGCTTTTCAAGATAAACTAGTGAGTCATTCAGTTAATGTCAAAACATTTGTATACAATTGAGATTTGTAATTTCAAGTCGAGCACTCACCCCTTCTATTTAGCTCCTTTAGACTGTTTTTAAAATGCCCTCGTAAATCTGTCTGCTTATAATCGGGCGCAATTTCGTATTCACACAATACAACGCTACCCACCTGTTCTCCAGAATTTCTGTGCTCAGATATGAGATAGAAGTGATCAAACTAGAGTGTATTTTTTGGAATTTACCTCTTAAGAAACGATTTGAGTTATAAATCCCGGTATGGAAATTTTATGACTACTAAAATCAAGAGTAACACGAATGTTGAGGCGATTTGTAAAAAGAGACAAACGTATATTACATCTGTAGGATTAAACGTGCAAAAGAATGAGATAGAATACATTACACAGCGTATTTTATTAGTATTACTATTATTTAATTGTTCCAAATCAAGACCTAAATCTCCCTAGCTATCTATAATATAGGTTTTTACAATCGCTCGCCGATCCTCTAGTGAGTGTATCAGTGTACCCCATATATCGGTTAGCAAGCAGTCCGCCGCAATTTCTCTTATCTTGCAAATATTTAAAAAGAAATCTATAAAACCGACCCTCGGCCCGCGCTCGACGGCGGAACATCAATTCGATATGACTGCGATATCGAGTGCGATCGGACCGAGGGGTGATATTGTAATGACCCCTCACTTTGTACAACAACATCTTTATTATCGTCTTATTCCCTCGCCGCCTCGCTTCATTGGATCTGATGGATTTGTGTACGATGTAAAGATTATTCGATGCTGGATTTTCGGGATCGAATGTCTTCCGCAATTTATTAACTGGAGTGTGAAATGTATTGTGCCTTTTGCTTATCGTTTCACATCGAATGCCCTTTTGTTATTCATATTTGGCAGAAACGCAGTATTTTCTGCTCGCAAGTTTACCTGTCCTACTTGGTTCGTGTCACTAAATTTTGTTGTAGCGTGTGATATTTTAAAAGCATAATCATGTACAGTGTAACCACTAGACACGGGAAAATGGCGTACACCACTCAAATCCCGCCATCACCGACGGGAACACCTCAAAAAGCTATAAACCGGGCTCGGGGTGTGATAAACTAAGATACTCACTTCACGTACTTCTCTTATACACGATTTAAAGTGTTTTATCGTGAAATTTGTATGTTATTTTGTTAGGACTCTTTAAATATATTTATTACTGTAGCATCCTATCCTATTAATATCATAAATGCGAAAGTTTGTGAGTGAGTTTGGAGTACCTTTGTTACTCTTTCAGGCAAATACTACTGAACCGATTACAATAAAATTTGGTACGTAGGTAGCTGAAGACCCAGAATAAAACATAGGCTACTTTGTAGCGCGGAGTTCTCGAGGGATCGGGATTTACGGAACTAACGAGAGTTTATTTTGTGGTAAGGCGACACGAAGTTCGACGGGCCATCTAGTTCCTCGATGTTGCTTCATTCTTTTTTCGTCATATCGGTGTTTTGTTTCTTGGTCCTTTGAAAACGTATCACAACCCCTCGTTTCTTTATAATTATTTCGAGTGTCACAATTAGAACGGCGTTTAAAAACACCTCTCCCCTAGTGCATTGTGTTTCGATGGGATTTGAAATGCTCGCCTCGAGTGGCGGTACATTCGCGGCGTCGTCGGTAATATGACGTCATTACGCGCGGCACGGCGCTGATTAGTGCGGGGTGCGTCTGGATGGCTCTCTAAGCCAGGGCCTAACGGAAATCCATACGTCTTAGCGCGTGTACTTAGAGGGGGAGCGGGTCTTCGTAATGCCACAAAACGTGTTCGAGGCACGCAGAACGCCACTCGCACATCCGTCTCGTGGCAGATAGGCGGCAACTCTTTAAAAGCTCTCGGGCGAACTTCGTTACACTATAGGATACGCAATATAATTAGCAGTTTCTTATGACCGGTGGAACTTTACTAACTTTGTAACAAGGGGATCTCGAAAATTCTTAAAAACGCACGAGGACGACTATCAACAAAATTTACTTGCAAAGAAAAAATATGTTATATCATTAATCGTTTTACTAAGAATTCTCTGTAGGACCTTTTTTTATTAAAATGTAAAAGGTCTCCTATTTCAGTGCACTGAAACACAACAAATATTACAGTAATTTAAAAACCTTTCGGCGAATCTAAAAGCACCCTATAGCCCTTTCCCCCAAAAACTATGGAACAGTGCTCAAAAGAAATATGCTGAGAGCACACTGGAGAATCTGTGTAGATACGATCACTTGGGGTACATTTTGTGTTTTTAATTTTTAGTCTAACCGCGATTGAAAAATCTTGTATCCGCTTGAAGCACTAAGAGGGCGCGCGACTAAAAGTAGTAGGGGGAGGAAGGGGTTGAGGAGCCCTATCGTCAAGAGAGCGACACGCACCCGCAGTGGATCGATCAAGGGCAGACGGGCACGTGTCTGTTACCTAGACACGGCAGGACAAATATGGACGGATACTTTTTTTATTATTCAGTTTTCCAAATAGACAGATGGGGCACCTGATGGTAAGCGGTCACCGTCGTTCATGGACACTTGCAACATCTGAAGAGTCGTCAGTGCCGGCTTTAGAGGAGAACTCTTTAAGCGCCTTTCTTGAAGAGCTCTACATAATATACAGTTGGTAGATGAATCACAGCGTTACGCAATCACTAAATTGTATCGATATCTAACATGAAACAATCGTTTGAAAAGCAAAAATACTACTTGTCTTTTCCATAATCATAATGGAATCTTTTTTTATTCGCGACTATGCGAATTAACATTAGGCGTTTGTAAACCGGTGTCATGCTTAACACGAAACCGGAGATGATGAGTTCGATGCCAACCACAAACATTAGTGTGATGAGCACATTTGGTTGTTTGGATGTAACAAAAATATCAAAGTTTGGATGTAATAAACAAATCGCTCAAAGAGGACAGTGAAGAAAATAAGAATACACTCTTCACTTATGGCTTTTTACGATTTTTACATAACACAGAGAAAGATAATTATCGAGTATTCTGTGGTCACGTGGCACGACGTTACGTATGTGTGTGTTTCTAGCGTAAGGCGAGCCGCGGCGAGCCAGCGAGAGGCCCACACCATCCGCGGCCACCGGCTGCCCAATCGATACGTCTGCTTCCACACAACACCGCCTGAACTTGAACTTACGTAACGTCAATTTTCATTCAGTTTCCCGCGCTCCCGTCTCCGTATTAACGGAATACCGGGAAGGACATCGGGCTCAGGAATGACTCATCAAACGGACATTAATCGAATGTCTAAACAGACTGTCCAATGGTATTCAACAACCCTTTGTGTTGTATACGCAAAAGCACAATCCATTTAAAATAGGCGAGTAGCAAAGAGTTCGTTGAACTCTGCTTCGATATATTTGCGCGTACAAAAAGGTGGGTACTTCTAACTTTTTTTTATTACAAGCTAGCTTTTGCCCGCGGCTTCGCGCGGATTTAATTTGGAGTAAAACAATTCCCCTTTCTCTAAGCCGTGAAAATTTTCTGCTATCATTGGAATATCTAAATTTATATACTACATTTTTACTATTCACGTTAAGAAATTCTGAATTGCAATACGTGCGAAGCCACGGACAATAGCTAGTTATACATGCAAATCTTCCTCTTGAATCACTCTATCTATTAAAAAGAACCGCATCAAGATCCGTTGCGTAGTTTTAAAGCATCTACGCATGGATACCTACATAGGGACAGCAAGGGAAAGCGACTTTGTTTTATACATACTATGTAAAGAAGATGACTAATATAGCGAAGCGAATATAGCGATCACAATAATTAGTATTAACACAATTACAAATAATCAAGGATGAAAATCTAATTTTCAGTCCTATATCAACATGTGTGCAATGTATTTAATAGGGTCGCGTTTAATTAATGTTTCGATGAGAATCGAGTAAGCGATTCCGATTAGGAAAACCGTCAATCAAGGGGAGACGAGAAACGGAGTCGAGTTCTTCGAATACAGTACCGACGGCGACAAATGGTTTTCAGCGTTGTAGCTGAAATATTGAGGACGTTCGAGTTAATAATACGTTTAAGGGATCGTTTCTCTTCTTGGGGGTCGCGTTTGTTAATAAATGGGGGTTTCATTGAAGGTTTGTTATTAAATACAAATTTTAAAATTTTCAATATAAAAAAACAGCCTTGCAAGTTTCTATAGCACTGTATGTTCCGTATTTACCGTTTGTGGCCGCGACAGTGTTTAAAGTCGGGCTCCTCGCTTACCCCGGGGACTCGGATATAAAAAGCCTTTTTTTAAATAGACATGCAGGCGGGCTTTACACTTTAATTGCTTGCGTTTAAACACATGTGAAGCGACATCAATGATACATATAGAGGCCCTGTTCCCAATTCAACTTGTTTTGAACATGAGTGACAGAGAAAACTCAGAGCAGTGTCTATCGCCGGTGATAACCCAGATTCCATTATTTAATATTCCCCTTCCGGAGGCAACTAATTAACTCAACTTAATTCACATTTACCAGACAGCGGCGGACCACAGGTGCGTTGCGTAATCCATTGGTTGCTTAGCTAAAGAAGATTTAATATCTACCCTTAATTAAACTTAGCAGCGATTGTTGTCTTTGAAAAGAAAATAAACTGTAACGGAGGCCGATATTAATACCAATATATCTCTAGCTAGAAGACTCCAAGATCTTATGTTGGAACGATACAGAATTTGAATAATAAATAAAGTTCTGTAACAATTAGCGATTACTGTGGTCATTTCAATGATACTGCATGCATCATTAGTGAAGTCGAAGAGAATACATTAATTGTGGACGAATCGATCGAAATGGTCTTAAGCGAACACGAAATTGTAGGTCAAAGTTTTAGCTAAGCGTACAAAGAGATCATTGTTGCAAAACAGCACTGCTTTTAGTAAAAAATGTAATAAATAGGATATAAAATACTGTGAACCATATATCTAATAGTTCAGTTCTGATATGAGAAACACGAAATCATTTGTCAAGGGTAAAAAGAACGACTGAAACAAAGGATTAGTGATAATGAAGCAGTAAACGAACAACTGCTTCGAGGTTAGTCATTGACCGCGAAAACATGAGCAATGCTAAACAAGTAAACACTAAATAACAATTGAAATCTTGCTTTAAGGACTCCATACATAACACTTTTCTGATTCAAATTTGGACAATCCGGTAGAGAAAGATCTAAAATGTCCGTCACTTAGGTCCCGTGCCTGGTAATATACCGTTAATGGGTTGCCGCAATGATTTATTCAGCGTTCTAATTTAGCATGTTATTTATTGTGGAAAAATTCTCAACCATTTTAAAAACTGTAGGAGTACGGTTGAATTTTCAATTTAGGTTTCAGGGTCAATGGTTATGGAAATGTAAGTGTTGACGAGGCAATTTAAAATCAGATTCATTGCAATTTTTACATACTTTCGGGACACTTATTTTACTTAGTGCGTAAAAAAGCCGGTGCCCACCTGATTTATGAGTTTCTCCAACCGGTTCCGTCATCGTGATCACGAGCACTTTGGAAATCTTAATTTTGAACTGTGCAAACGGCATGGCCGGAAGGAGGCTTTCTATCGGTGGAGAAAAACTCAATACACTCTCGGCGTATGTCACTCCTAGCCTTGATCTGGACTGTCAATGAAATTTCAGAATGCAGCGATGTATTTAATAGCGGACGACCAAATTGGATCAGGTCCTAAACCGCAGCGGCTCGGGTCAACCGAGTAACATGAGAACGAAGCCTTACGCCGCACTCGTTTGCCGTGTTTCGCGTACTTTCGGCATGAGTAATTGTTTACTTGAGCGTGCGATGCTTTAGATGTCGCCCACATTATAAAGTGATTACGCTAAATGAAACTAGTGTTGTAAACTATGCTCTTTTTGATTTGTTAAAATTGAAAGAAAATGGCACACTCCTTTCGTGCAAAATTGTAAGAAAATAGCACACTCCTTTCGAGCAAAATTGTAAGAAAATGGCAAACTCCTTTCGAGCAAAATTGTAAGAAAATGGCACACTCCTTTCGAGCAACATTGTAAGAAAATGGCACACTCCTTTCGAGCATATTGGTCGTTATTTGATTGTCACATCAATGTCCCAACATCAGAACATCACATCATGAACTAATTACTGATCATCGCCTATAGTCAATGGCAACTTTAGAGAAGTTACCAATGCTTGGCTAACTTGAAGGAACCTTGTAAAGATTCTTGTCTTCGTTTGAAGACATACATATGTATATGATCCTAGTGTAGAATGTTATAAATGTATATAGAGATTTACAGCGTTACCTCATCACGATATCTCTGGAACCAGAAAACCTAGAGACTTAAAATTTGGTAGGAATATTCCTTTCGGCGAATACAGGTCGTGCTAAGAACAGATATTACGAAATTCCACATGTAAGGGGTGTTGCGGGGGTGTTAATTATAATTTATATAGCAAAGCAACGTTTGCCGGGTCGGCTAGTAAACAATATAATAACACCTATTAGAACTATTAAAGATGCTACTGTCACGCGATAGCCGTGAGCTTTAAAACTCCATTGACAATCATCGTTGGAATATATGGCACATTTCAAAATCTACCAAAGCGAGCAACCTGAATGCGTAACGCTTTTAATAAATCTACATAACATATAACGGAGGGAAAATTATATGTTTGTGAGAGCGAGCTTCCAAGAGACATCTCGAATTACATTCGAGAGCCTAATAGGTATAATTTACTTTTGCTATGACTGTATTCATACGCTATTTCTATGTACCCACGCGTGTACACATTTTTGCTGGTTGCGAACGACATTTGCCCTTTCAATATATTTCTATCTATTCTCAGTCCCCGTGGGGACTGTATTCATCCCGGGGATGGATTCTCGCACTAATGGCGAGTAACATTTGTAGAGTGCTGGTGAGTCACTAATATTTTTCTTATTATTCTTTCGAGCGCCGACATTCTTCTGTTTTCAGTCTCCTGTTTCTCGTTCTTCTTTTGCTTTTTCGGCAGTCCTCCGCGCACGCTTCTCGACGACACAAGGGCTCGCTATTATACGTATATTCACATTTTCATAATTTAATATTTTGTTACTGAATATACAGTGGTGAGTGACTAAGACTTTTACATCATCTCCGTCACCCTCAGACATTCATAAATTTTAAACATACACACGTGACAGACATTAATAACTTTTGAAGTTCAGACAGAATCTATGTTATTTGCGTAACAACTAATACGGTCAACAACTGTCCCGTAGTCTTCAAAGATAGCGAAGTTGATGAAACGTTTTGAGATATTATCTGAAAGCTTCGCGTGTCTTTTTTATTAGTTTTGAAACCATTTTCGGTGAAGCATTAGATCTTTCTGAAGATATGCTTAAAAGATCACTAGAAACGGCACAACAAGAGATGCGCAGTACAAAAGGACCGGATGTAAATGTCTTGAGTGATAGATGATATCAACATATTACTAAAAAAAGGGAAAAACATATTACTTTCTCCCCCGAATAATAGAGTTCTCAGAGAGACATTACGTGAGGGATAACATGACGACGACCTTAACGCCATAAGCAATATGCTTTTAGAACGCTACTTGCATATGCGTTAAAGAATATTATGACTCAGAATATTTTGAGCAAATTTTATGAACGTAACGAAAATTTTAAAGCACACAAAAACATAATTTGACTACAAGAGTTAACATCAACTTCTAAACTGTGTAAATTTACAGAAGCGTTTAAATCACGCTCATTCGTAGTGCAAATCGATTAGGATCACAATTCGAGGCGGAAGTTAATAATAGGCAGGCGCCCTTAGACACGCTAAGGCTTTGTAAAACGAGTACAGCCTATTTTGAAACACAATGAACGTAAAGAGTCGAATCGCAATTTAAAAAAAAACAAACATTTTAATTAAGAAACTGCCCCTAATGTCACAGTTCACGCAGTAATAACTGGGAGTTATGCACTGCGCGTGGTGCCAAACCGGGTAAAATCGATAACGGACGCACTCCGCTTTGGGGAATTGTGAATGTGAATATTTTCAACAATGCTCAAAAATAACATCGAATATTTCACAGATATTGTGGCGGTCGTAAATTACGATTTATAGTTTCAGTTTATAGCTGATTATTTACGAGACTCGCAGATAGCTGAAGAATGATAGGACTGAACGAAAGCTCTAGTATGTGCGGGGGCTAAAGTCATATCTATACAAATAAATAAAATTGGAGTGCCCTTTTGTAACAATAAAATAACCGCTTTTTATTAAATGGATTATGTATGCATAATACACGATACATATACCAAAGTGACATTTTTTTACAATTTTTGTTTGTCCTTTTGCCCGTCCATCCGTCCGACTGTCTGTCTGTCTGTCTGTCCGTCTGTTTGTTCCAACTAAACTCTAGAACGGCTGGACCGATTTTGACGGGACTTTCACTGGCAGACAGATTTTTTATTTAAGAAATATATAAATATTCATTTTTGTTAAAACTCAAACGCGTACGACGTCGCGGGTACATCTAGTTATATATACTCGTATAAGCGGCAGATTGGTCAAAAGCATAAGACACGTTTAGTTTATTTTTAATACGGATACGGATATGGATATCATACGGATAAAATACTAGTGTGTGGAGTCCGGACAAGTGACCTTTGGGCAGTCGAGCGTAAAAGTCCGAAGCAGACAGTGTAAAAATAAATCATGTCGCCCTCAGTCGACGGCGCAGATGTGCGGATCGGAACGTCGATGTATGTATGTATGTACATATGTGGACAACGGGAACATCTGCTCGGGGAAGATCTCGAAATATATTATTGCAATAGCGGCGCCCGCTGCTTCTTCCGCGTTTGAATAAAAAAAATGTCAAAATTTTTAAATAAAAGTTGCTCCTCACATCACATCACCTATCTGCCAGTGAAAGTCCCGTCGAAATCGGCCCAGTCGTTCTAGAGTTTAGCCGGAACAATCAGACAGACAGACAAAAATTGTAAAAAATGTTATTTTGGTATATGTACCGTGTTTACATAC
>DWQT01000703.1:0-20440 GCA_018244895.1 Myscelus amystis hages | reverse complement strand
TTTAATGTTACAAAGTATCTCTGATAAATGTGGTCATTTCATACTATACAGACAATCATCAAATATCCAAGATAGCTTTCGCTTCATTTTCATTCAAGTCGTCTCTACACGCGCATTTAGTTTCTATTATTCATTCTGTCATCTAGAGACCAATCTGCTTAGTATTCTATATTACAAAGAATTTTTGAATCTCTCTTTATTTACCAACACTAGATTGCTCACCGGAATTTAGTGTTAAAGTCTCGATCAATCCGGAAACAGATCCGTGTCAAACACAGAAAGTAAAGTTCGTAGTCAGTCTAGATGTCGATGTGACAATATTTTTTTTCTTAAATGTATTCAAAACATAAAAATTAGAGAAACTCCTAAAAATACGCATGCGAAGTCGAGATTAAATCAAATTTCAATTTATTGATTTGTCTATTCCACCACAATTTCAGTGTCATGACCCTAAAAATAAAACCGATCTATTTCAATTAGAACATACGCGTAGCTTACGATAAAAATATTCAGAGATTTATTCGTGACATAATTAGAAAACCTTTGTTATATCGATTTGCAATGTCAATAATGTAACGAGATAATTCGAGCGCGATATTGAGAGGATGAGGTTATCGCGCCGAGCGGCTGCGCAGGAGCAAGGCCGAGCAGCTTTTTACGAGATATTATTTTAAACGCTGTATCTTCTGCTAGAGTACTTCTTAGTTTGATATTTTTATTTTAACCATTTTTATAACAGTTTTATGAATAAAAAAACGTTAGAATGAATATGTATAACCGAAGTACATGTAACACCATCGATCGTCTGCGCCGGCGCAGCTGTGACGTAAAACTGAACCCGTTGGGTGCGTTATGCGCCACCAGTGAAAGTAGTCAGACTGGTCATCGGCTCTACTTCGTGAGAATAAAAGCAACTGTTTTTAGTTACTGTTGTCGTCTTTGTCGTTCGCCATACGATCGGATAGAGAGGTTACAGGCGATACTCGTAATGTTAGTAGCCTATCTTCTCATGCCGTTCACTAAACTTGTAATAAGTAGTTACATGGGATCTGATGTCTGTTATGTAATATTTGTTTGTAATCGAAAACAGATTTGCCTGAAGGTATTCATGAGTGTTATGTAAATCATAATCTGTTCACAGTCTCGAGTTTAAAAAAAAACCACTACTACTTATGTATATAAATATTACTGAGGGTTTAAAGTAAGAAGATATTAGCATTTATATTGGAACTATACATTAACACAAAAAGTAGATGTTTTTCAAGACAATGAATTTATTGATTCGCTTAGCTTAATGTAGAAAAATGTATGATACAGATATCTGGCCTAATTAGGAAAAGTTAGATATTGTACTCAAATCTATAGGTAAACCATCACTGTAGACCTTTTACTAATCAATATTAATGTACACATCCACTTCCACATTTCAGTCGATGACTTGTTTAATACTTTACCTATATCGTGCTATGCTGTGTTCGAGCACCTGTCTTGCGCAAGATATGGCCGAAATAAAGTCGGGTGCAGAAACTTACGAAAGACTCGGACGTCACGGGCCGCCCTGAATTAACGTGTTACGTAAAATACTCCTAGTGTATAAGATCTTGTAAGTCGACGAATATCTTCTGTTACTCTTGATGATTTGATGAGTACTGGCAATACATGTACCGAGGATATCAGGTTTATTAAAAACATACCATATGTCTGGGTTCCAGTGAGCTTAGTTCAAAGACATTCTATCAAATATTGTAATAATGTGTCAATCATTTTCAGAAATCAAAATAACTACAAATTGTTTTATTCAACTTGATACGGCTTTTCATATGACAATTTACTAAGCCCCTAAAAGCAGAGGCTACATCACACTTTCTCTTAACTAGTGAGAGTTCCGTATATTCTATACCTGCGGAGATATATTGTCATCAAATAAGTCATCGACCTGCGTTTTCTTTTGTCGCTGTGTCAATACACAGGCTCGTGTGTACTCGTTTGTGTAGGTATATAGGTATATGTTACGCAGTCATGGATGCTTGTAAATATTATGTCATTATTTTAGTCGACATGGAGAAGACTCAAGCAGTGATTTTCGAAAAGTATGTTTAATAAAGTCTCAAATAGGTTATTATATATGGTCATTTTACGGAGATTATTATGATATCTACATGAAATAATAAATTGCATCGCAGAACATCTACGAAACTGATTTAATGTACGAGTTACAAGAATTAATTGTTTCTGAACATAATGGTGAAGGAAAACATAGCGAACAATCCTTACCCCATATGGTTCTCTAAATCTCAAAACCGGTCATGAGATCTTTATGAAACAGTGGAACAATTAAAAAGCTTTGTAGTTACGACGATTACGACGACACAACACAACAATTACGACGACACAACACAACAATTACGACGTAATCATTCGTAAAAAAAAATAAGTCTCAATTTAATGCTTTGATTTATGCTTATTAGCAATTCTATGATACAATATTTATCAATGTTAAATCCGTTGTTCTATAAAGAGTTGGATGAATCATTAAATATTGGGCGATTAAGAAAAACCAGCTACACTCGCAGCCGTGTCGAATACAGTTTGCTAATCCATTACGTTCGGTGTTCACAAACTCTTGTCGATACTCCACTTACACTATCAGATTGCAAAATGTTTGGGAATCAATCTGGAAATGTTGCGTCTGACTCATTAAATACAGGTTTATTTCTCGGTAATGTTTTTCGACTGATGTAGTTCTTGTTTGTAGGATAACCATTAGGTATATAAAATGCACGGAATGAATAGAAATGTGTTTATTATTAAATTATCTACAAATCCGCATTGAAGTAGCGCGGTGGAGTGTGGAAAAGACCTGTGCCCAGTGGTGGGAATTGAACAATTGGATAAGGAATTTATTCTATTTAATTATCGTTCATTAGCACAATTATTTACATAAAACCATACTTTCTATTATAGATACACAATTAATAAGAGCACGTTAACAAATCAGTGCAATACATTACTTAAAACAATTAATATAGGTAATTGATTTGAATGTGAATGAATCAAAGTTGACGCAATTGTGTTTATTGCAGGGACTGGCACATTCGGACGAGTATGTCTGTGTCGAGACAAGGCGGCGGACGAATATTTGGCGATGAAGATCCTGTCTATGGCCGACGTGATCCGGCTGAAACAAGTAGACCACGTGATGAACGAGAAAAGTATCCTAGCCGAGATCAACCACCCTTTTATAGTGAACTTGTGAGTACTACTTTAATTTATTTCATGTACAGGGCAATTGCGGGATAATTACTTAAGACATATTTCCGAGCTCCTTAAGTTCTGCTGCTATCTAAAAACTGCGAAAAAAAATCAAGACATGTTTATGGTTGGAATAACAGTTTGCGTAAAACAAATGATTGTAGGAAAATAACATTTAGAAAGAGGTTTTTGAAGTCAGAAATCTTTATATACGTTTATCGTATCATTGTTTATTTAAACAAGTTACGTCAGCCTAAAAAAGTACAGAATAATGTGTTTCATGTATAAAAATCGCGACATCAGAACGCGAACTATCTTCCTAAGCACTGTAACGAAATACGATGGTGGAAAGGTTAATCTAGGCTAATGTTAACAATATGCAATTGTTTTTCTATAATAAGTCCGCCGGCGTAATATTTTTAAGACCTCGTTAAATTTGAAAGGGAGCCGCAGTCATTTATTATAGAAATGCGACGTACAGTCAAAGGTGCATGGGAGAAAATGACGCACTTCAACTTCGGTTAAGAAAATATCGGCGCAGAGCCAATTATTCGCACACTGTCTCTCTCGTATATACTCGCATACGTATTAATCAGTATAAGTAGCAATATTAAAAGTTTCAAAATACAAATTACAAGTAGTCAATATTTCCTTTCACGCGTATTTTTACTTCGTAGTATTAATTAGATATGTATTGTTTTATCAAGGTAGTTTCCATACCGCTTGTGAGTCGCTTTGGTAACAATATGCCACATCCTCGACAACTATAATTTAATTTCATATATTGAGGTTTGAACGCTCCACCAGATATGACCACATTAGGAATAATCACCGTCGTCGGTAGATATTTCCAAAAGAAAAAACTTACATCGATATCTCGTAAAGAAGACGCAAATTAATATCTTAACTGAAGGGTACGAGGTAAAAATATGCGAGAAAAGTGTACGTCGCAAGGCGTCTTCCATTCATTTACATGACAATTCATTTAAACGACTAAAGCATTCCCCAAAGTTTTACATAAACGACTTTTTATAGCGCTCACCCCGAAGGCCAGATTATTTTGGGATACTCTCCTTTATACAATGCAAAGGTTACAATAGTAATGATCCACCTGTGCTGGGGATATCAGTGGCTTTACGTTTAATTGACATTAAATTCCATTTTTTTATGTATTTATTGGGGAACTAGCTTTTGCCCGCGGCTTCGCGCGCTTTAAGTTCGGAGTAAAACAATTCCCCATTCACTATAGCGTGAAAATTACCTGCTATCTTTGAAATATCTAAATTCATATACTACATTTTTGCTTATTTACTTATTTCGATAAACGCGACTTTGTTATATACTATGTAGAGAGAGAAGATAAAGAAGAAGCGTTGAATTACATAGTTTGAATAGACTTAGAGTTATAGTATCTGTAGCAAACGTATTTACTGATTGAAACATATAATTGTAACGTACATACTCGTATGCCGTAAACGGTTACGGTACGTTACGGTAAATTATTCAAGTCTAGCTCGTAAGATTAAAAGAAGCCTTAGAAGACTTATAAATGCACTACTGAAGTAATAAATATAATTAGAGTTTATGAATATAAACGTGTTAAACAGTTAGTTATCGTATACATACTTACATACATAATATTGATGTGTGTATTATATGACGAGACGCGCGTATTCGTAGCAGCTGGCAATAGTCAACTCATCGGAGACATTATTGCGCGAGACTGTGATCCATTGGTATATCGGTCGATCGACTAGTAAACAGCCTCAATCTATTATTGTAGGCTGGCAGATAAACGTATTACTAATAATTTAATTATTAATAACATATTATTAATAATTTAATTACATAAACTATTACTAAATAATCACAGTACTATTGCTTTATTATTCTGTTTACCTTTATAAATAATTTTGAATTAGGACTAAGATGACCACGAATTTCATACGATATTAGTAAGGTAACATAAGAACGTGGAATTCGTAACTATTTTCAGTAATCAACAACAGATTGTTGCGCATTCGCCGACTGGCTGACGTCCTCAAGTTATCAGCAATTTTGTTTTGCGAGAATAGACTCGCACGAAGATTATAGAATTGATTGATATGTCGGACTATAGATTAATATATATAGCAGAAATGTAACCAACATCTTCGCATGTTTTATTACATATTGTCAAGAAATTGATCTTCGTTTTACTAGCCTCGTAGAGAGGATGAGAGAGGATCGGCCACTGGAATTAGTGTACGTATAAATAATGGTCAAGAGATTATTCAATCTCAAAGATCAACGTCCACTGTTTTCTTTTTACACGTAGCGTTTTGTTGAATTTTAAAATGTATGTATATATTTTCAGACGATGGTGGACCCACGATGACTCGTGTATCTACATGCTGTTCGACTATGTCTGCGGCGGCGAACTGTTCTCGTATTTAAGAAACGCTGGCCGATTTAGCAATACTATTGGTAACTATATTTTCAATTTCCTACAGCGTATATTATTTTGACAGTTTAACATTACTCCAGTCCATACGCGCTATTACTCGTCACTGTTTACGTCGTCAGTGTTGCTTTGAAAGTCTGTGACAATGTACAACGAACGTTACAGAAATAAACTGGGACAGATATGATTTAATGTGTTTCAAGAAGTATATAATTTGGTCATGAAAATTACCCGTCGGAGCCCAGCCGAGGGACGGCGACCGTGCTCTGAATTAAGTGTAGAAGGTTCAATTCATTTAAGACCTAACTATTGTCAAAGGCCAATCAAATTTTATAAAAACCCAAGTTCATCGGAACTAAGATAATAGGACTTCTGAGGTCAAAGGTCAATTGCAGCCACTTCGCGACATATTATAGTGATTATAATGGCGGTCGCACTGCTCAAGTCTAAAATTGGGTAAGGAGCATTCCTTAAAAACAACACTGTAAGAAAAAAACTCATACATATAAATGGAGCTTTGTAGATACAACACAAGCGTGATGTGACTGACGGAAGGCGTTATTTTAATTTTTTAAGCATAGTATTTAATACATAGTTGGGATAAAGCTGGGTACTACACATATCTCCTCTGTATATCAAAATTAGATAAAACAAGTAGCTGTTTTTTTAGCATTCGTTTAATAAAATAAAATTAGTACCATCTGGTTCTTTGTTAATGTAAACAATATCTCTTACACTTAGTTTTTTAAATATAAAGAACTAAGTGATACGAGTAATTCGATGAATGTACATAAGTATGTATGTATGTTTAATATGTGTGAAGTATGATCTGATGTATCTCAGATTTGATATTAGTCTGAATTTTATAGCATAAGATGAAATAATTGATTTTTTTTTCATATTATATATTCACTGTATGTAATATTTTACATTAGATAACATATTCCTATGCTTCTAATTTACAGTTCTTTTCTCTTAAATTTGATATTGCAAACCATGAATCATAGTTTATACACGTCGAGTAAACGTTAGCCATGACTAGTTACATCGTGAATGTTTTATGTATTATTTTTATCCTTAGATTCAGTAACGAAGTTTTCATAATGATGTTTTCATAAAGTTGATTCACTGTGCCGCCAGATGTGAATGACACGGATAACATTGAAACTGCTCACATATAGCCGCTTTCTCAATTTCATTTTCAAAAATGATTTTCTCTTCGAAAATTCGACGTTGATTTAGTATTAGCGAAGAGAAACAGATATTTATAGGTTAAAATAATTCTAACCATAAGTGTCTAAAAATTATAATTAATCTGTATTGTGTTTGAATATTATACACATACTTCGGTATTCTAGATCGTAGACATCAATGAATTTTTTTATTGCGCTGATGCCGGTACAATAATTCAGTTTTGTTTTCTACGTTATATAACGTCAGTCCAGATTGATCGTTAAACTTTTTTCGGAACGTACGACGATGCCAAGATCAGTTCGATTGTTTGGACGACACCGGCAATAAAGCGATTCTATCAAATAAATGTAAATGTGCACCGTTTCGCTGTCAGGTGTATGTAAATGGTTATTGAACAATCGAAGGTTTACACGATCATTATGACGATGATTCAAGGGAACGAATAAAACAAAATTTATTGCTTCGTTCGTGTTTGTTTTCCTCCTATGAAATTATGATATAATTGAGTTTAATAATTTCAGTCTTAGAAAAGAAAACATGGGTGGTGCGTCCTTTAGATAGGACTATTTACATTACTTTGTTTTAACAATTTCGAGATCAAATATGTTAAAAGTGTATCTTAAAAACCCAAGCAACGCATGTCAATAGTTTATGAATAAAAATAGGTGTTTCGGTAAATATTCTTTTGAAGAAAATAACACATTTATACTTCATAATATATACACCAAATGCAATAGGAAAATAACGGAAGACGAATTTCTCTAACCCGCATTTCTGTTCATTAATTACATATTCTCAGAATACGCAAATTTGTGCATATAACGTCTATCTGGTTCTTAGCATATGATATATGCGTTTGGTTAGCACGATTTCTTGAAAAAAATTTAACGATATGACACTGCATATATCAGAATTTAAAAATAAAACAGTTGTGTGACCAGAAGTTGTATGCCAGAGAGCCAGACAATATGGAGCCGCTCGTGCGCTCTGTTTCACGCGGTGTTTATGTGACTGCTCTCGAGTCAAATAATAGTACTCTTGTCCTCATTAGATGCTCTCCTCGTTTGTGTATTGTAATCGCACCAAACGTTTCACAGGAGAACTTTCTGGACAAATGCCCAAGTGCTGCAGCTTTCGAAATATGCTCACTAAGTACTGTAAGCTGAAAACTACTGTCTTCATTTAAATTTAATAAAAATTGTCAGATGTTTTGATGATTCTTAGCCTATAGGTACAAGTATTTATACTTAGTATAAAATATGAAAATTGTGTTAAATATGAAATATTTGGTTATTGTAAGTGCTTATATACTTAGTGAACTGAGGAGAGGGTGGGTGTCGACAATGATAGTTATTATGATAGATAGGTTTTGGCATATCTCTACTGATACTGTCGCAGTCGGGTATTTTCAATGACAGATCAAATAATCTGTATCTGTTAGCGTGATGGGGCTATCTCGTCTCGACAGCCGAGTCCGTGCTGTGGGCGAGCGCACGATATTTGATGATAAATATTAAGTACGTTGAGATAATGAGAAGTACCATAAATATTGTTATGCCAATCCTACTAAGTTCGAACCCGAAAACCGTGACTATTATCTGAAAATCGTAACTGCTAATCGACGTAAAAATAATCTTAATAAATATGTGATAATTAAGTGACAGATTAACGATCATCAACATAATTTATTTTTTATTAACACAACTCCTCTGACATAACCATCTCTGGCAATTGGTTTTAATATCTTCTAAGTAGGTACATATATTTCAAATGGTAAATAAAAATATTATTGAAAATAGCATGTTTTATTTCTCCGGGCAAAGCGTGCATGAAACAATTATTCAATACGTAAAATATTATGTTTAAACGAAAATAATGACGATGAATTATCAGAGTTAATAGACTACGACGATTGGCAAACTTTTCCTAGCGGTTTGTTATAAAGTGGTTTTACATTTGAACAATGATCATTAGTAAAGTGATAAGTATTAATAGAATTGCTAGATACAATATCAAGGTGCCCTAAGTTAAGTTGTAAACGAATCTATAAATATCGATTGTTCTACCCGCAATGGTTCTGTTTCGTACTTGTATTTAGGCCTTTTATCTATACATTATTTGATTTTTTACAATGTTGAAAGAGCATCGTGAGATTCTCGAGTTTTGGGATAGTTGGTAGAGGTGATGTCATGGACCGCCGAGACCTCCACACCCGACGCATCTTGTCGCCCACATCGCTATGATTCATTCTATATTTCATTAGTTTCCAGTCGTGTTGCTAATGATAATATATCACACGATATAATACAAGTGGCGATGTACGTGTGTCATTAGAACAGTACGTTTTATTAAATCTTTTGCGTTCGTTACTAAAAGTACGATAAAAATATATTATATTTAAGGAAAATGTTCGATTGTTGTCGCATTAATCTAAAAATTAATCGTTTTGGGACTGTGCGTGCTGTATTGAACATTAATTGATTGTTTTATTATAACGGTACTATCTTTGAGCGCACTTGTATTATGTAAGTATCAAGTACTATTTCTAGGCCAAATTATCAATGATCCATTGCGATGGATTTAGGCAAGTTTATTTTGAAATCCTTAACCGGAAACTATTGACCGTTCGATAATTGAAGACAACAGAATAATATATCGATGATTAATATTACGGTTCCTGCGGTGTCATGTTTCTGTTTGCTTATCGTCAAATTAAATTGGTTACGCTCTAGATAGTTGAAAATCTTGATATGTGCGGAGTCGTTCTTGCGTAGAGTTATTAGAGCTTTATATCGTGGGAATAGATGACCAAGATCACGATTTTCTTTAGCGAGAAATAAACGGCACTAATAGTAATATAACGAAGAACATAGACATCAACATAGACTTTGTAGAAATAAAAATAAACTTGACTTCTTTTTATTCCTTCTATTAGAGCTCTTCTTGAAAGCATTGCGTGAACAAGATCATGTTGAAATTAGTCTTTTAGTTGATTAGTACATCATGTGTGATTGAGTGAAGCTTCTGCTTTGAGAATTAGCGGAGCTGGAACCAGAATCTTAAATATGAAAGTGCAGTTATAAATAACTTCATTGGGTACAGCGAAGCTGTTCCTGCCCTTAATTTATTTCGGTAAGGTTTCTTTTGAAAAAAATAAATCCGTTCTTAAAAGACAATAATTTGCGAAAAAAAATATTTCCTTAAATTACCTAATGAATGTCCCATTTGAAAATGTACCGACATTTCCGAAAAGCGGGACACGTGACGATAAAAGTTTCGCGAAAAGATTTTTTTACTCGTTAACGGAACGACCTGTTGGCATATCCCTGCTTGACCGCCTTTATTACTCATGAATCCTACGTCACTTTATGTTTCCCACTTATATTTGCTGTTCCCTGTAAAAAAACATTTAACCTCGAACAGGTTTATAATTTATTCGCTCGCCAAACTCAAAGATTTGCAAAATTTATTAAAGAAGCGGAGGGCGAAAGAAAGCCGGTTTTTTCTACTTCGGCATCCAGCCCGACCATGGACGGCGTCCATTAGTAATTTGATACTTGGATTTTCCTTTTTATAAAGCTTCGTCAAATGTAATAAATCATATATGTTTATCTCATTTTAAGAAATATATCAAGTTAACTTCGGTTTTTATTTTATATGTTTTGCCAAACCACTTTCTAAATTATTGAGAATGTTATTGGTAATTGGTTTTAGAATGACTGGTCGTGTATGTTTATGTTTTTTAGTAATTTATATTTATCGTTTTCTTTTCTTTAGGAAATTTCTACGCAGCTGAAATAGTCTCCGCTCTGGAGTATCTTCACGCTCGCAACATCGTGTATCGGGACCTGAAGCCTGAAAATCTACTTCTGGCCAAGGACGGTCACTTGAAAATCACAGATTTTGGCTTCGCGAAGAAACTGACGGATCGCACGTGGACGCTTTGCGGCACCCCTGAGTACCTCGCACCTGAAATCATACAAAGCAAAGGGCATAACAAAGCCGTCGACTGGTGGGCATTAGGTTAGTACTTATTCTAATTCTCGAACTATACTGAAGCTAAAATAATACGCCGTCTAGAAACGTTATCTGCCGAGTTAGAAGTACTATAGTTGTACCTATTTCTGTAACTAACCAGATTGACTGCTATTTTTCGAGGGTTTCCGCTACCTAAAGTTATTGAAACGAGAAGTCCTAACGTAGGTTTTAAAGAAAGACGCGTATTTCACAAACCATCGACAAAAAATCTGTCATATCGTACTAGGCTATAGACTACAGTTTTGTGTTTTGTAACAAGTAATTAAAAATATAAAGATTACTTTGTACATAATAAGGAATCAAGGGATGTATCAAATAAGATTTTATATAATCTATCTTTGTATATATAAAAATTCCGTGTCATGATCTTCGTTTGCGGTAATCTTCGAAATCACGGAACCGATTTCAATGATATTTTGTAGATATTTATTGCACCAGATGTTAACGAATAATTGTAATATTTCTTGTTAATTTACTAAGTACATGCGCCAATGCTCGTATTTTAATCTACAGCATTCGTTTCTCTGCTTGATGTTTTTCACGTAAAAAAAGATTGTGTCGTTGAAAAATACGTTGACTGCTAATTGCATATTGTATTCACTTTATTTATAGTAATGCATGTTGGTATTTTAAAATATAATTGAAGACTGCTTATTTATCGTATTGGAGATTCTATTTGATATTGATCTTACCTGTGTAGTGTGAGTACGTGACATAAAGAAATTTCATTATATTTTTTCTAGCAAGGTAGTAACTTATTCTGTCATATTGTACTTTCTAACCTTGGAATAAAACCTATCAATGAACCTGACGCCTACTTCTGGCAATTAATAACAACTTAAGCCTTATTACAAAACGAACGAGCATATTGGCATGTCGTCAGCTATGCCCGCGCAAATACGAGTACTATTTGGTATGACTAGTCAACATGCCGAATATAAAACCTAAGCCCAGCTTAAATTTTGTTTATTATTTAATCTTTTTAATGTTTGATTAGTTAGTGTACTATAATGTGTATAAAATTGTATATCAAATCTAAAACCATTTAATACCGTATCAGCTGAATTATGAATACAGTATTAAGCAGTAAATGAGTTAAATAGTTCATGAAGGAGAAAATTAACACGTGATAAGTTCGTTAAGCCGATTACAATTCATGATGTAATTCTTAAATTATATATTTAGTCTACGTCGTATCGTCGGGTGGGTGGTTGCTGCTAAACTCTGATACAATCAATGTCATGTATTGTTTAAAATTGTTTTACATGTTTAGGCGATATAATGACGTTTCCCATCTTTCGTTCATAAATCAAGTACGCTACGGCATTGTTAGTTTTTCTACGCGGTACCTATCTGTATAGCAATCCACCATTTTTAAAAATTTTACTAGTTATTTCCGAATGAATGATAATATTAAGCGTAACAATTGTATTTCCTCGAATCATATTTTGGCAGTACCTAATAACTTGGAAGGTAATAAGAAGCGTCGATAGCCTAGCCTGGTTTGTATAGCAGTCGTTCACTTTCGTACTTTGGGTTCAAATCTTTGCACGCACCTCGGAGTTTTTTAAACTTACGTGCGTTTAGTTTAAAAATAAATGCCAGTGAAGTGAAGTGTAGTGTAGTGAAGTGAAATTCTATAAGAATGGAGAAGGAAAACGTCACGGAGAAACCTGCATACCTTAGTGATATGCATAAAGGTCTCTGAGATTTGCGAAATTTGTCAATCCGCATTTGGTCACCGTGCTAGACTAAGGCCTTCAATCCTCATTAAAGTAGGAGCCTCGTGTCCAGAAGTGATGTGAAGTGACTCAGCGCAAGCTATCGGTGTAATTTTAATAACGTCGACAGCCTTGACCTTTGAAATTACTTTGCTATAATTTGGTGGACTGGTGAACCATTTTGTTTTGAAGCACGAAATATATTAACACACTGGAATCGTTCCCGGTAATTCGTTTCTTTGTCCACAGTCCGAACAGTGTCACGCCACTTACTCATTGAAGTGAAGGTCAAAATTGTTTTAACACGCTATACGGTTCGCTGCACTGCTTGTATTTGTCATAAAATAATAACTCACCACTGGTTTATAATTTTTCTTCACATTGTGCAGAGTAGCATAATCCACCTTTCAAAGGGCGTGTGATACGTATGTAATATTAATATACATATATGCTATTTATAAATCCGTCGCAATACTTGCAGGAAGTGGATGTGGTTGTGTCTTACATTGGACTTTTTAGGCTCAGGGAAGTGAAGACAAAACGTTATAAATGGTCCGTAAAAGACGTTACAGGTCATTGATCGACATGTTTGTATTGACACATTTGGAATAAGAAAACGACACTTAAATCTAACGTTTGTGACTTGTTCTTAAGATCACGGCTTGTTTTCAATTGGAATATACATATGTATATGAATGAAAAAAGTATATAAAATAAAGCAAGTGTACACTGATCTGTATTTAATTAAACGCATTAGTGTGAACATAATAAATATGTATTACGTAGTTAAAGTAACATTGATTAGTATTAATTGATAAACGTGTGGCACGTGCGGTGATATTGTTTGAAAGTTGTTTGATGTTAGACTACTTGTTTACCGGTAGTTAGGAATTATTCAGTTTTGAACCATATGCCTTTTGTTATAAGGATCAGATCAAGCGGAGCCGGGAAGTGATACAGTACGATGTATAATTGTTTGCAAAGACGTATGTTGTTTGTCGGGCGCGGCTGTCGCCACTGGCCCGCGGCCATAGGGCGTTCGCGACGGCGACGTTTAATGTAATGTGTACAACATCATTATTTAATGTGTTAGTGATATATACTCTCGCCCGAACTCGTCTCACCGTTCGGTGCCAGATGTATAAATGCGCCGCGATAATTTATAGTAGATATGGTGCACCGTGTATTGATAGACCGACCGCCTCGCGTACCCTTGACACGGGATTACCAATACGATATAGAACACTGGCGGTACGTATGCTTAGACTTTACCGTATCGCTGAATGGCATTTAGCAGTGCAAAGTAGGCCGGCGTGTTAATAATAGTTTTATATATTTATATGTATTATACATTGGAGATAGCTAAGTGGTACCCGCGGAACTAGGTAATTAAGTGGTCCGCGGTGAACGTAAGCCGAGATCAATTAAGTTATGTAAACGGAACAGCGATTGGAAATCTATAGATCTAGTCATATAGATTATTCTATGGGAATTATTCTGTTGTCCTTCCGAAATTATAAATAACCTGGATTTACCTAAACATAAAAAATGCGAAACAGAAAGACAACTGGTTCATTATTAATGGTTTTCGTTTGTTTTTCAGGTGTGCTGATATATGAGATGCTGGTGGGGTACCCGCCGTTCTACGACGATAATCCGTTTGGGATCTATGAAAAGATCCTCAACGGCCGCGTGGACTGGCCCAGACATCTCGACCCCATAGCCAAGGACATCATCAAGAAGTTGCTAATACAGGACAGGACAAAGCGACTTGGAAACATGAAGGTGCGAATCGCTATCTACTATAAAAAGACTCACCTAAATAAGACAGTATTCTCAAAAGTATTAATGAAAATAATTAGTTAAAAAAATTAATGTGAAAATGTCAAGCTGTTTATTTTAGTGCGGTTTTATACATTTTGCATTATATTTTGAGTGAAACTTGGTTCTTCAATTATATTCTTCTAAAAAGTGGACGGATTTACGAATTTCATTCCATTTGGCTTGTATCCAGACGTACATAACTCTTTAACTAACACTTGACATTCTGCATAGTACATTAGATTTCCAAATTTACACAGTTACTTTTCGGACAGTTGCAAATCTCACTAAAGTCGTTTGCCATCGACACGTCATCTGTTTAAAATATTGTATTTTTAAAGTCGTCTCGTATATTATTTGGACTACACGCAATATTATACCACTAATCACTTGTGTGTAAATACTGGCAGATGGAATATTTCCGGTCATTTGTCCGTCGCATTCACGTCTACTTTTACTAACAATATTGAAAGTCACAATATCGAGTATATTTCTGCCACTTTCCGCTTTTCCTGCACACGCAGGAGAAATTGACATGTTGCACATACGTGGTGCATTACTAAGTATCGTGGAGAGTTCGCCACGCGGGAATGTGTGGTTAAACGACTGCAGTTTCTAGTGGTGGGTTGTTTTCACCGAGCTTTTTGCCGAGATGTCGCGGTGATTTTTAGAAAGCCATCAGTCAGGTGTCCGAGCCCGGGCGGCGACATCAAAAGTTGCCGTCCACGGCGACTGACTTATATCGCGACATAAATACACGCCACGTATTACCCAATGCCCACCCACTTCGAGGCAGCTACCTTCTGTGACGCCTGTTTCGCTCCAAATCAATACACTTACTCGTTTATTTGATATATCAAATTAATTTAATTTTACGCTTCGCGACGGGTTATAAAGGTACGATTCAGCGTATGTTACTCTGTATTGTTCTGTGTAATAAAATGTATTTGATATACGAGTAGGGTCAAAGTCATTTCGAAATGGATGACAAGCGGCCACGTGACACTTATAGAACGTTTAGTGGCATTCTCGGAGGGTTACCAAATTAGCGTAAGTGGTCAATCCAACCGAAAGCTCCGGTCCGCCTCATTAAATTTAAGAATTTACGAGGTCCAACTACATAAGTACGTCGCACTAGCCAATAATAACAAAGTTCCTCTAATTTTAGCCACTTACTAAACTAATGGGTGGACTGTAGTAAAGAGTGATGGACTGAGCGATTGTTTATAGATTCTACTCTCTGCAGCGATAGATTTGTATACATTTTTTTATGATCACAAACAGACATTTTATGGATCGTAAAGACTTTAAATGTGCCAACCGGGTTTTAGACACTTGGTTTTTGGTTATCTAGACACTGCTATATCATTGAGGTTGGTTGGTTACAATATGGTAAGGACGACCCATGTTTGCAGATTTTTTGATCCTACGTGGGTGCAACGCATACATCGCTTCGTTGAAATATTAAACATTTATATGTTCATAAGTCATAAATGTCCCTTGAGATTATTACTTTTCTTTTTTATGGACCTGAGTAAGCAGGGTATGTAAGTTCAAGAGTTGTCTCTTGCCGTTTACCCGACGTTCATCGAGGGATTCCTAAAAATACCACCGCTTTCTTTGTTGCAGTGTGGCTCGGAGGACGTGAAGCGGCACAGGTGGTTCAAACACTTGGACTGGGCAGACGTTTTTATGAAGAAATTACAGGTTTGTTTGAATATAAAACGTTCTCGCCGCTTATACACTTGGAAGTTAAAAATACACAGGAATAAAGATTTTGCTTGAAACTCTTACGAAGTATTAGTTTGGAATCATTTTAATAACAAATACGATTTTTTTTTTAAATATGTGGCATTATAATAATAGTGTTTTAGTTCTTGTTGTAACTATATCAGGAAGTAGGCTGCGAGTCTGAATAGTTGAGCATGGTGATACAAATATTTGTCCTGGATGGGAATTGAAGGCGTCGGCTCAACGGTTAGATTCTTTACGATTAAGTAAAAGAGTAGTAAAAAAATATTGAAATACAAGATTTGTTTTCCTGACCATTTGCATTTCATGTCATGGGCATTTGGTCATCGTTTTGCTGTTCTCTTTATCCATTTCATATTTTCTATCACGGACTCACTCTGACATTTGGCAATTTTCCTGTTACAGCCTCCAATAGTACCGACTGTCTCGTACGAGGGCGACACCTCCAACTTCGACGAGTATCCCGAGACGGATTGGAAGGCCGTGAGATCTTTGGATCCGGATGAGTTAAAACTCTTCGCTAACTTTTGATTTTATTTAGAAAATATTGTGTAATTAGATAAAGTAGAATAAACATCTACATGTCAACTATTAGCCTAGTTAGCTACATGAAACTAGAGTCGCCTCTTTTCTAACATTATGTTGAGATGCAACATTTTATTGACATCCTTCTCATTATAACGGGCGACTGTAATCTGCTGTAATATGTGTGTGTGTGTGTATCCTTTAAATACATATACTTATCGTAAAGGTGAAATTATGAATGTGTAGGTACTATGCTTACTAAAATGTATTTAAATGTCGATTCCTAATTTCAGTTTAGTATTTACTGGATAGCTTTTATTAATGTTATTTAAAACAATTTGTAAGTAGACCTAGCTATTAAGATTGTCCTTTTAAAATACTAAGTCACAATAATTGTACTGTTCATATCGAGATAAAGTATTATCTAGTAATCATATTTTAAACGCAAAATCACGTAGAGAAGACTAAAGCAAGGATTGCAAGGAAATAACGAACTTGAAATTATATGTCGCGTTTGCATTTATCTTCGCACGTGAACGAAATTGAGTATTTGGACAACCAGCAGACAACATATTAAACTTGACTATATTTTTTATGTCACTGGAATAGAACATAATTAACAAACATAGGTTTGTATAAAGTGTATAAAGTTGTACTTATGACAAGTGTAACATTAGTTACGTACGCGATACGTATAACCAAGTTATCGTAGTCGTCGCCGGAATGATTAACCAATAACTGGCTAAACTGTTACTAGCAGGTCGATGGCCGGCGGTATATGTAAACATAAATATAATGATAATACTTACCTTTTGAGAAGGTGAATATAGTAAACGTTTATGTGATTTTAAAAGTAGATTCGTAGTGTTATTGCATAATTTTGTAAGTAGATTTAGTTTGTAAGTATTTATTACTTCGGGAATTTCAGTAACATGAATTTTTTTCCCAACGTAAATTTCATTGCAATTCCCAATTGCTTCAGTTTCTGCAAAAGCAAACTTTTTGTTATACAAGTCAATTTGTTCTATACGTATGTGGTGATATATATCAAATTTCTCGATACGGTCCAAACGATTAAATTGCTTAAATAGTTCAGTAATTTAAATAATTAACGTTGTAATTTATAAGTATGCAATATAATATTGTCATATATAATGTACATATTTCGATAACATACAATTCTGAATGGTTGGCTTTTTTCATTTAAGACTAAATACTGACGGTCTACTAAAATTGAATTGACTTTCTATTGAATATTATAATGATTTGCTTTTATAATTGTGTTAACATGATGAAGTATTGTTAATATTTAATAGTTGTACCTCAATACCTGCCTAAGTAGAGGTGTATGCCATGGTGTTTCTGTGATCTTTGTAGTCGGGAAAACTCTTTCAGAATCATTTAAAATTTTAAATGTGCACTTTTAAAACGTGTTTCACATGTTACGTGTGCATCAGGGTTGTAAAAAAAAGAAAAAAATATATAATATTATGTTTATAAGTCATAAATAAATGTGTTGTTTCCAAATACCTGTGTTTTCTTTGTAGAATGAGTAAGTAAAGAATCTTTATTACGTATTTAGATTTATGAAGTGTGGTGGGTCTAAAGCCACCATGAAATATTCAGATTTTAATAAATATTTGAAGTAGCAGAAAAAGCCGGTCTTACTGCTACCGAGCGATTACGTTTTTATCAAGGTGGTAAGTTGCTATCTTCAGGGTTGAAGCACGAAGAAAGCAATGCATCGATAAGTAATGGTTTTATACTGGAAAGTGACAGCAAGCATTGATGGCGGACCGAGTAATATCAGTAACATTATGAATTGGTCCTATTCGAGATCGCGTACAAATGTTATTGTAATCCTCAAGGAGAGGACTGACTAATTTCCTGTTGCGTGTGTCGATAGTGCGGTGGTCTTAGCCAAATCTGTTCGGCTTCTTAAATTACCGTTCAAACACCAGTGCTTAATAAAACTCCGACAACGCCTGCAACATAACGATCTGCATCTTAACAGATGTTAAAATGATCTAATTTGCTATTAAAACAAATTTTTGTCATTATAATTAAATAAAATATGGCCAGTACTAATATTCTAAAGTTATCATTCTATTTCAGTATCTGTCTCTAATACTAAACCCATTAAAGAAGCTATAAAGTTAGTAAATTCATTGCCCAGTTGCGCATTCACTCAGACGATCTGTTTGGTGCTTTATCTCGGTACGTACCTAGTATCTTATCGTCCAACCATAATCAAATAGTTTTGTTTGTAATAAATTGAGTTGTGTTGAAATTACACTACTATAACGCTATGAGTCAGATTAAACAAAGCGTAAGTTAGGATATAACGGAATACGTAACAGAACGCGGTTTACAAACGAAATTATGTTTAGATAATGTTTGAAGTTGATTTATATTTTGACTATGTTTGTTGTTGATATAATTTTTAGTTGCGTTTTCACCTTGTGGCATATTTAATAACGATGAATTATTTCCTCGTGCTGTAATTTATGCGAATCAGTAATCATTTTGGCGCGTACGGTTTATTTTCTCTACGTTCGTGTGCGGTGTACCGGTGTAGTGCAGAGCTGCAGACTGCTCGCCGCCGCCTGACTACTTCTATTTACATTAGTTTCGTTTGCGCAAACATCGTAACATTAATACAGGCGGTTATTTCGTAACGAAATAATTTGTTCCCGGATTTGCTGTGTACATAATATAGGATTTGATTAGTTCCATTCGAATCGATTTGAACTCATTTGTTTTTCTTCATTTATTTTAAGAAGTAGGTACATACAAATGTATCTTTGTTGTCTCAAGTTAGATATAACTGTATTAGAACGCACGAGTACAAAACAAGCGATTTTTAAGGCTTAATAACATACAATACCAATGTTCAATACCATTTTAAAATATAAAATACCAATTTTCGACCTAAGGTCTAGTTATCTAGTTTATATGTATTTCAGCCTATCAATCACTTCGAGAACCTGGGACTCGCATATTGGTCTCTTAATTTAATAAAGTTTCATGCGAAAACGATCATGATTGAATTCTTAACCCTAGAGCAGTCGCGCCTTTCTTTAAAACGCGAGTGATCGCGTGGGGAGCATTTTGCCGCCCAAACTCAATCATTGTTTTTTTGCTAAGTTTTAGTTAAATAGATTTAAAATAACTTTGAAATGATAGAATAAAACACAAACTCTTAGAAAATCACATTTATTAAAGTAAAGTAACTAGTATTCATGAAAAAAAATGCTTTGGAATATCTTAGGTCCTTTTTTAAAAATTTAACGCTATATTTCTCGTAACTTACATGAAAATTTTAAAAAGCAGACTTATTAACCAAATGAAACGTTTTCAGTATCTGCGATATGTCCTTCAGCGAACCACGCCTGACACATGAACATACAATGTTCGGTGCACAGTAGCTTTGCGCATCTATTGCACCCTTTTTGGTCCTTCTATTTTTGGAACGAAGCTCCTTATCGTGCGTTGCGAAGGAGGCTAGACGGAAAAAATTCAGATGGAAGTTGTCCGACACACTGGTGTTACCAATTAAAAGTAATAAAATTTTATTACCATTCCTTCACTAATTAATCGAAAGGAACTTCGTTCCTTCCGGGTGTCCCTTGACACCTCTCTTCTGTTTTTTTTGATGGACATACTGCACATATACCTCCTCTATCAGAGGGTA
>DWQT01000702.1:0-20455 GCA_018244895.1 Myscelus amystis hages | reverse complement strand
TCCATGGGCGGCAGTAGCCACTTACCATCAGGTGGACTGCATGCTCGTCTTCTACTTCCATATAATAATAATAATAATAAAAAAAGAAATGTATAACTTTTCTTCGTACCTGTTGCGACGCGCTGCCAGAAGGCTCGGACACAAAATCCGTGCGTCAATATTTGAAAAGATGCAAAACCATTCAGGCTATATTAAATGTCTATGCAAACTTATAGACAGATTCAAAAAGGTTCTTGTTAATAATACTATATTTTGTAGCGGTCGGGAATGCAGAGCGAAGTCTCGGCATACCGCAATGTGAGTTGTAGCTGACGTGTACCTAAGTGAACCCTTACTGCAACCTTCCGAGGAGCGCCCTATTATTCCAGCTATTTCTCCACTTTACTCCCGCTGATATATAAATCTCGAATATATATTATTTCTGGGCAGATAGGCGACGCCGGACAAAACACTTAACCTGATTGACCCTCGGTGGTATTTTTATTGCTTCTCAGTGCCGTGTTTCGTCCTCTTCAATATTGAGTTTCGAGTTTTTCAGAATACCAAGCATTTTCAAATAAATGAGAAAGGTTCTTAACATTACAGTGTCACGTGTTGAACCGGCTCCCATGAATGTCGTGCAGATATAAATTATGATCAAATTATAAATCAACAAATTTTTGTTTTGCTTAATGGAATACGACAGATTTCTCGTCTGTATGATCAATTCTATGTAACAGAGCTATTACTTCTTAATTCCACTTGTTAGAGGACGTAAAGATACGTTTCAAGTTTCAATATGCATAGCGTAGCAACAAATTGTACCTTCAGTCGGTACACAGATTGAGACAATAAATTGCATCGTAATGGCATCATGTGGGCGCCCCGCCCCGCCGCCCCCGCGCCCCGCCGCGCAGCACACATCGGCACAATCACAACCTCCCCCGCACATTACGGCCAAATTAAGACAGCTTGCAGCTACCAATATGCAAATCCACCGCTCCCATGTGTTAGAACCTAAACAAATACTGTTTACAAAGGACGCCGACGAATTTCATAATTCGCCACATTTCTACACGTAGACGAAACATTGTTTGCGTTCTGTCACCCGCTGTAAGT
This sequence comes from Myscelus amystis hages, assembly GCA_018244895.1. Lineage (NCBI taxonomy): Eukaryota > Metazoa > Arthropoda > Insecta > Lepidoptera > Hesperiidae > Myscelus > Myscelus amystis. Next base: position 19,357 of record DWQT01000702.1, on the reverse strand, counting down.
GAAATATATATTTAACAATTTATGTCGCTCCGTGTCCTTACGTCTCTCGTTTACGCAGCTTTGAATAGTTGTAGGAATTTAGCTTTTCAAAACAAATGAAAGGCTGTAGAGGTAATATAGTGATTGCAATGTTAATATATGTACTTGTGTAAAGGTAAGTATGCACGGGTAGCTATTGCGTTGCTCTTTGTTGCGTTGAAAGCTTAGTATTCCTTTGAATTGCTCTCCTCGTAAAATAAAAGCGGTATGCATTTCCGCAGCGTATTCGTTTGTTCAAACAAACAGAAGAATCCCTAAGTTGCTTTTCGTTCGTGATAAAATATCACAAGGCAGTTGGAGCGCATTCCTTCGATTCCCCAACCCGACCCAACGGCTCGGAAAGCATCTTTTGTGTTTAACGATACCGCGATATTTATATTGTACAAACTACTTTGAACTACGGGCGAAAACAGATTTATATGTTTCCACGAAAAACCCCTAGTTCGTACGAGCCATATAACGAGAGGAAATATAAAAAACACTCGTTATCAGGCACCTAGCGGTCGCCGCTATACAGTTATTCGTATATTTAATTCTTCAAACGTTTTAATCTCGTTATAATGAAGTTGGAACTTTTCCTAAGAGTATCGTAGTCTGCAAATTGATCTCTTAATTAATGCTTTACTTATGTCTCGGGGAAAATGTGAATTAAATGTATTTATGTATGTATGTACGTATAAATATGAAAGTTATAGGTAAGTAATTTTAGGCACAGCTACAATCATTTAGAATTATTTAGATAAGTAAAATCACAAAGTGGTCGAACCTGTAAAGGAACTTTATAAATATGATTGTTACTGATAGTTTGTTAAGTTGAAGTTATAAATATCAAATGTTATTAATACAATATACAGTAGTATTTATTGGTAGCAGGATTATTGACACAAATCCGTAGTAATTGTTGTATAATTACATTATGAGTCTAATTAACAATTTTAGTCTATAAATGTGATTTAAAATATTTTATTCTATTTAAGATTAAATTAAACCAAAAAAGGATAAAGATATCAATAGCGCGTAATCAGCTCCTGATACATTTAAACGGGGGTTTAATAAAAATCAACTCCCGCTAGATTTCGTTTGCAGTGAGAGAGTTCGCTGCAATTCTCCAATACAGCCATCAGAGGTCTGGAACATCCGAGAGGTAGTCATCTTACAAGCTGAATTGATACTTCAGACGCGTCGTGAAGCGCCATTCTCTTGAAAGCTTTTATATTATATTATCTAAGACATTTCAACACGTGGTGAAACCGTCTGTCTTTGCGATCAATCGATTTCGATTCTCGCCTCTCTGGGGTGAACCCTGAGTGCTAGTTTAACTTATGTAGATATTACTTAGGTGAAGCTACAAGTCTTCCATCTTACACTTTGTGTTGTAGGTACTTTTATGTAAGAAGACAAAAATCGAGCATATTGCCGGTTTTGGATCAAACTGGACGCAAAAGTATGTTTTGGATAAAACTGGATGCAAAAGCGCCGCCTGATAATAAACAGAAAAAAGTCTCTCACAACAAAGTAGGTATATTAACCAATATTTCATTTTATGAAAAGTTTATTTAAAAAAATCTTTGAACACTTGAAGTTCCTTATTGATGCAAAAAAACGCTTAAAATGATGAGTAAGGCTTAATCCATTTACGAAAATTGTCACTAAATAAACTGTTAGTTACTTTTAAGGACTTTTGAGCCGTAAAGGAGCTTTAAAAATTCTACCGTTTCATACATTGCGCAGACTTCATGCAAAAAGAAGTTGGAAGCGAAATTTTTTTGAAGCATTTAATTTCGTAGCTCTTGAAATGTTTCAAAAGTAAAATTCCGCGTACGAACCGTCTATTCTTTTATTACGTGGCATTTTATAAGAACGAAAGTTTTCCTTAAAACTGTGGGGTGGATGTCTACTCAATTACTGAAGCGTCTTAATTATATTAGATATGCTAGAGACGGCGGATTTGAATTTCAATCGGGTAGCCTCAAACCCGTGTCAGTCGAAAGAATCGTTAATTTTATTAGAGACGCTCGAAGGCTTTCAAATGTAAATCGATCGTTGATCTTATTATTCCACCTGTACCTATCTACATATTCAATTCAACTGCCGATAAATATACTTGTAGATATCATGACCATTTACCATTACCAAAACATGCTAAAAGCAATTTACAATCTTGATAATAATATATAATCAATTTAAACTGCGAACCTAAATTGTCTATGGTTAAACAGATCTCGCGTTAGAATTTACCGATCTATGTATTCATTAAGTCGAACTGAGTAACCTTGGCTCAAGCCAAGCAATATTTCACCTCGGGCTAGACGTCTAAACATTAATATTTAGTTAGGTATAAGTTGCTCATGTGGAGCGGAACCGCGGAATTAGCTAATGTATATACTTGCATGCATATGCACGCCGGAGTCTGCTGGCAGTGAACCAAAACGTTGTACCTTGCATAATATGGAATTACGAGTGTATCAGAAGATCGCGAAAGCGGTACCTTAGTCAGCCCTGAGCAATTTTCACAAAGTGATGCCCTCTTGGGCGATTTATTACAGGGTAAGTGCGACGAGCCATATTGTTATGATGCTAAAGACGTTATTAGCATAACTCTTGCATGAATAAATTTCTTTGTTGTACACGAGCCTTATAAGAAGGTAAGAATTTACATTTATGTTTGGTCTATATCTTCATATACAGCTTAACATAAGCAGGCGACATTTGAAGTAAGCTTACGGCGTAATAAAGCATTTGTAGCATTTGTTAGATTAATGATTTTGTAACATTTGCTCTGGTTTTTTCAAAATCTTAATTTTTTATTTTACATTACAAAAATCGGAAAACAAAAAAAAAATATATTTTTTTTTGTATATCTATAATTTCAGTTAATTTTCGTATTTATATATCTATAATTTCAGTTAATTATCTGTATTCAGATTACTAATCTACATGTCTTCGTTCATTTACAATTGTCCTGAAGTCTACCGCCCCAAACATACTCAGACTAGGAATATTTGCCATTAGTACCTACCTTGTAATTCAACCTCAATTAATACTTATTGTTAGTTCAAGGAAACCGGCTCTACAAAATACTCTCCAAAGGTAGTGCAGTATTCCTTCTGTTTCCCAGTTGTGAAAATGCAAGAGTGCGGTATCTACAGAATTTGGTATTACGTTTAAAATATAACACAAAAAAGGATAGACAAATAACCAAATAACTTCATGTTTAAACCACTCTATTGAATTTAGGTTATACTTCGTAGCACTGTTTGTGTTGTTCAAAGCTATTGGGATTTCAACACTGATTACCTGTCAACAATTAAGTAAGTCACAACCGTATATAACCACAAGACGTATGAGTAAGATAGCTTTGTCGGTAAACATTAGCCTGAGATTTGGCCCGCCCTCGCTCTGCGCACGTCAACTGTAGTGTGTATCAACAACAAACTAATACAAATGCTTACAGGCACATAACGTTGGTTAATGTGTTTCACAGTGTATGCAAATTAAAGCAGACGCCCGCACACATCGGGTGAATTAATGTCTTACGAACGTCTTATAGCGTCCCCGGGGGTGAGAACTTAAATTGTAACAATATCGGTTCATACTCTACGTCGCCGTAATAAGACGATATTTAAATTACGTACTCTCGCTACTCGAAGCCGCTCATTAATATTATAATGGATTACAGTTGGTTTGCTTTTAATATCTGAGTATGCAGATATCAAAAGCACATTCGGAGTTTGTAATTGAAATATTGTGGCTTAGAGAATCAATTTGGATTTCCACATCTGGATCTTTGTTACATATAGTGTGGTTTTTAATTATAAATAATTAATGTAAGTATTGAGAATAATAATTAATATCAGTTAGTACCGGAAATGAACGAATCTTTTGTACCTTTACGTTTTTCTTCGCAGGCAGTTCTCATGCAGTTTGTCAGAAAATACGTTCACAATAAAACAAAGCAATAGTTCTAATTCGTTATTTATTTGTACTTCACAACATTATTATTGAGTATTGTTAGAATCATTCTTAGCTACTACAATTTACACAGGTTTACCAGAATAGCAATGTCTTAGACACATTCAGTAGTTAGGAGATGGCCATTGAGACATAGTATGTGATAATGCGATAATTAACGCCTCAACTATATTTAGTTAATTATTCAATATATATTTGAAAAATCTCTATATTAAATACAATAAAATAGCACTTTATTATAAATACACATTTAGCATTAATTGCTGTTTGGTGAGATGGCTTGGTTTATCAAAGGCACATTAATTCAATAGGGATCATTATAGTATATTATAATCTTAATTTTATTGATTACATTAATGATATCACACATAATTTAAATGAAATTAAAACTGTTTTGTATTTAGTGTATTACTGTGATATATCAAAATTTCAATAAATACATTGAAAACACGAATTGTGCAGTGTTACTGCCCCGCTGGTGACGTAGTGTGCGGTAGTGCATTTAACAGTAACTGTATCAATAATATGAGAAACATTAAATATGTAATTTAAGTATGGACCGAGTTCAAATTATGCCAGAATAGATATATAATCGAATACAGAGGTGTACTCGGCTTGACTTTAGCCGAGCCGAGTATTGAAAACGTGTATTAAGATCTTTCAGAAGGCAAATTTCCATGTATACTAGTCAATCCTCTACTTACTGACCACATACTCGGGTCTGAAATCAAGATATTGCACCTATTACAAGTATTTAAAGAATCACTGAGAATATCGAGTACTCAATTTTGTAACTAGGAGGTAATCGGCCCGGCCCAAATGTAAATTATAAGCTGTATGCGTTGGGAATGGTTTAGGACACTAACACAGTACCATGATAGCAACCAAAATATTAATAGCTTAGCTGCATACAATAGCAACCTTACGTGTTTAATACCGTTACGGTCTTTTACGATGTTCTATAATTACATTGTGATTTATTCTTTTTTTAAGAATTTTTTTCATTGCCATTTAATATCATTATCGTTAAAGTAATACAATTTACCCCATCACTATACACTCCATACGTTCACTTAAAAATCTAAGACACAAACTCTAACAACCTCAAATCTAACAGTGATAATGTGCTTATAGTATATTAGACGATTATGCCAAATATTAAACAATATTATAAAACAATCTTCAATATAAATCTAATAATAAATCTATTCAAATACATAATGCTACGTACTAAGAAAATACTCATATATGTATGGCACGAATAAAAAATATTTATTACAAAGAAATTTAAGTTAAACAAATCGTGATTATTTGATACCAAAATATCGTTTTACAAAATTCAATATTGTTATAATAAATAGATAAGGTTTCATTCGAATCGATCGCAAATCGTAACACATAACGTTGTCGTAGACAGAAAATATTAATCTGTTATCAAATGTCGATAAACACAAGTATTAATAAATTAAAATTTGTTTAAATAAATATATAAATAATCAAGCTCACAATTAAGTAAAATCAAATGAATTGAAAATATTGTTGTGAAATATGAAACAGCAAAGTAGATAACTAATTTCGTATATCAAAATATTACGGCCAAAAGGGAGAATAATATAATGTCTAGGTATTTATGTTACAGAAAACAAAAATTATTCGTTTAGTATATATGGGAGACAAACATGGAACAAATGTATCGTATAGAATCTTTTAAAGCATCCGATACATTTGATATCCACGCACATTGCAAACATCATTCAAAAATATACGCTGACCGTACAATTAAGCAGTGCGGAACAAGATTTGCATATTATAGGATTGTTACAATAGCACACTTACTTAAACTGCACGTAACCAGTGAGTACATGACGTAATAAGATACTTTGGATTCTTTCAAAGCTATTAGATAACTCTGTAGCCAGTGCACAAAAAGTTGAGACCTGCGTGGAAAGCAACAATATCCTTTCCATGATTAAATTTTGTCATTTTACAATTTAAATAGTGTTAGCCCGCTGGTATCAATCTCTTAGATGACAGGTCCATCGCAACGGACAAAAGCGCCGCTGTGACGTCATCACGCTCCGGTCTCAAGATAGCGCGCGCGAGGTGTACGTTCAGTCCGTACGACAGGGACAGACGTATTGGCGTGAGTGAAATAAATATAGTGCGTTTGGTTTAAGGGAACAAACATTAAATAACGCTGTAACTGTGATGAATGGTTTGACTGCAACTAGGTATTTTTATTTATCAAGATATTTCTCGTTTTTCGATCGTATTGTACATAAATAATATCAAAAGATAATAAATATTCACAATTAACACATCTCATTACAATTATAAATATGCACATGTAACTGTATATAAAATAGTTTAGTCTGTTGCAAACGTATTTTAACACGAAGGCACATCGCTTAGTTCCTTAAAATCACAATATATAGCACCACGACACCTTGTGCATAAAGCGGACTACACATTATTGTAATAGTTATTTCTAAGATATTTTTAAATGGAGAGTTTTTATGGCTATCTCAATAACAAATACATATAGAATAGATATTTAAGAATGAGTATAATTACATTAGTTTTTTGTAAATGAGCAGAGCGAAGGTGACCTTTGAATACAAATTTCATCGATTGATATTCAATGAATAAAGAAGTCTTATAATTTTGAGAAATAACAGTACCCTTTGGTGATATTAACCATGGCTATTGTATTCATTATTACGTAGCTCCTATTATAATGAAAAATGTATACTCTTTAAAGTTTATATAAATAACCTTTCACAAGAAAATATATTTAGCCAATTCACCTTTAACTTAAATAACAATTATCTTCGGATACCGAAATGTTGTCATCGTACTGACATTACACATGTACGTGCTCTATTCGCCAATGTAACTAGCAGCACACGTAAAGATTGTGTTACGTATGAACTACGTGACGTGTACGTACGTTTTACGTGCAATTCCCATTTTGGAAAATATCCCAGTTACCGGGTGCCAAATAATACTATACATATTTGTATCTGCTTTAACCCTCCGAAAAACATCTTTCTATTGAAAGATGTTTCGATTATTATCGTACATTACAATCTCCTTATATTTGTAAAATAAAAATAGTTTAATATTATATAACTTTAAAAAATAATGGCCTTGACTTGAATACTGCAGAATATTATAAGTATGATGACGTGACAGGCAAATCATACTGGTTATTTTATACTCTAGGTTCAAATGTATTATAATCATGTAAATATGTTTGAACGGACACAGTAATATCGTTAAATATAATAATATATAATATTACTATTGGGTATTCCAATCATTAAGTCAAACTTAATCGACTCGGTACCTCATTCGTTTTGTATTATGCCGGTGTATACGATTGTATTAAACAGACTAGTTTTATAACAATAAATATAATTCTAATTATAAATTATATTCGACTTAAATTATATTTACAAGTTATATTTATTAGGGTGACACACTCATGGCCTCAAGCGATTATTTATAGCGACGTTCAATTTTCATATCGATTAACATTAGCTGCTTTAAGCGGCTGTAATAAATTGTTTCTTTCATTGTGACAGGACGAGGTGCAAAGGCAGTGGTTCCATTGAAAGGACAGCTAGATCTTAAAGAATATACAGCAATAGACGATAGATAATAACTATATATCAATAAAAATATGTCTACTAGAAATTACTTTTGTGGGTTTTGGACACACTTGGCCCTCATTAAATTTAAGCAAATACAGAATTATTAAAACCCGATTAATAAACATATACTCTCAATAACAACCAGCCAATATATAACAAACCTAACATGTAACACTTCGTAGAGATAATACTTTTCAATAGCTACTTGTTAATAAGCAAACAAATTCCAATTTACAACAATCTTTAGTTATTGTTGGCTTGCAAAACTCGGACAACACTTAGTAACAATACAACCTAAAACAGTTAAATATTACACAGTCTGTTTTAATAAGCTTTAAGCTTATATTTAATTTGATAGTTATAGATGAGCTACTGTATTTAGGATTCGGATGGGATTGGGTTTCGGGTTTTTAGTACTGAATAAGTCGCTCTTAATAACACCGGTCTCGTTTTAAGGTTTATAAAAAATATAATAATAATTTAATAATTCATAATAATTGATTTCTTTAGTTGTCACACGAACACAAGTTGTGTGCTGTTCATGTAATTTCTGGTATTATTTTCATTTTAAAACTGATTAAAAATCAACGATTATTAATTACTGAAATTTAAATTCGAAATAAATTATAGATCTATAAACGTTATATGTAATAATATGAGAATATACGAACCTTACGAATAATACTCACGAATAAGCTCAGGGTAAAAAAAAAAAGAGTTTAAAACGAGACCTGCCGGCGTTAAATAAATCCGTCGCTGTTACGGCGTTCATTGGAGAGTGCACCACCCGCGCAATAGTCAGAGGTTGACGCCGTTCTCGGCGTAGTGGGCGGGCGCGGCGGGCGCGGCGGGCGGCGGCTCGCGGATGACGACGGTGGGGTCGGCGGAGCAGGCGGCGGGGCGAGCGCGCGGGCCGCAGCGCCCGCACTCCACCACCACGATGGAGCTGTTGTCGATGTCGGTCTCCGTGCTGCTGCTGCGCCGGATGTGGTTGGGCACCGCCGCGCTCAGCCGGTGCTCGACGATCGCCCGCCACAGGCGCAACTCGATACCGCCCCTGTAAGACAAGGACTACGAATTAGAGGACAGCTTTAACCCCAGTCTATGAGTTCCATTTGAATGCGTTCAGTATTGAAGTTTTACAAGCGGTCGCGCACGGCACTCGTCCTACGATACCATCACACGCACCGTTATATAATATAAAGTCGCATGGACGTTGAAGCGTAATGCTTTTTCCTAACGTGACGTTAATATGCAAATCAAATATCCATGTCGATTTACATTCGGAGTTGAAGAAAAGTGTTAAAGAAATTCGCTCCTGACATCGGTCCCCGTGTGCATAGGTATCTATATATTAATATGTGAAGCAAAAACTTTGAACCCCTTTTTACAGAAATTGCGCGGACGGAGGAGTATGAAATTTGGCGCACTTATAGTTTATATATAGGACAAGAAGTGCAGGACGCTAATATTTTTCAATAATAATGCTTATTAAGTACAGTAATGCTTATTAAGTACATTAAATCGACAAATAAAACGTTATACAGCGTGCATGCAGCACTATACATCGTGCATTTGACGCACACAAACAGACGTTGTTGTATACGCGCATACATATTGTCATGAAATGAAGCAGTGAATGTCAAGTCAATTTAAGTTTACTCTCCGCCCCAAAAGATGGCGGTTATGTTCTATTTTACTCATGAAATACCGATCGCATAAACAAATTTATTGTGGTCGAATTTCGAACACCGGGAGACCACTAGTATGTTTTAAATAACTGACGGCAGCTGCAGGCGGGCCACGTCCGCGCGGCGCGCGTGCTGCAGCAGGTCGGGCAGCGAGTACCGCTGCGCGGCCAGCGCGCGCGCCGCGCTCGCCGGCAGCCCGCGCGCCGCGCCCCACTCCGCCAGCGCCCGCAGCTGCTCCTCGTCGGGCTCGTCCTCCTCTTCGATCTCGATCCTGCCAATTTAACAATTGGTGCCTTTGAAGTTGTTATCAGGTGGCTCGTTTGCTTGTTTGTCAATAATACAAATTGTAATACAAACAGAGGTCGAGCGAACAAATTTACAATTTACCTTTGACTTGCAAGTGTAAAGCTGTTGATCCTAAATAGTAAGAATTCAACTAAAGAAATAAGTATTTACAGTTAAAAAACAATAATTGTTTGTTTTTTGCAATCATAATTATTATTATCATTATTCAAAGGCTAAATTTTCTAATTATGTTTGTTTATTAGATGCAATTTCCAACAAAAAATATAAAATTGTGATATTTCGAAAAGTGTTTTTTCACTCACGGTGGTCTCTTCTGGACTATTTCCCGAATTATTTGCGTTTGCGCTCTCTGTTCTTCCAACATCAGCCGGAGCAGTGTTTGATATTGCTGATAACATTCCACAAGTTCCTGATGTAGTCTGGAATTCAAATGTTTTTTTCAAAAACTATGGTAACAAAACGCCAATCTTCAATTGTAAATAAAGGACAAACAGTAAAGTCTCAATTGAATCATCCAGGTGTAAAGTGCATAAAATATGGGATTGCGTGATAAGGACGGGAAGAGATAAAAAAAGAGATAAAGACGAGGCGAGGGGCAGCTGTAAGGTGCGAGCGCTCACTTGAGGTTGTCGGCGCGCAGCTGGTGCAGCTGCAGCGCCAGCGCGGGCTCGCGGCCCGACGCGGCCGTGGACAGCGAGGCGCTGTGCTCGCCGCCGCCCGCGCCGCGCCGCGCCTCCTGCCCCGCCAGGTTGGCGCCCAGCTCTGCGCAACCATCGCCCTCCTTAACACTGCTGTATTTATTGCTTGCGCTTTCGTCCGAGTCAAATACTATTTATAGGTAATACAGTCATTTTTAGTGCCCACATACCTACACACCTACTCATATTAATATTTGAAACCTCTAAAATAACAAATTTTCATACAAGCGGAGTGTAATTCAATATAAGCTGAAATCTTAAAAAATGAAATGACAATGTGAAGGAAAATGATAGCAATGGTAATTTGCCTACCTGGTGACAGAACAGTAATGGCAGCTTGCACGGCATTTCTCACGAGATTATCCAAAGCGAACATCCAATGTGGCTTGATGCTGTGCATCCTCAGCACCACGTTCACGGCCTCTTGGAACATGTAGATAGCCGAGTGCAGCTCGTTGATGGCGTTGGAGTCGAAGTCCAGTTCCTCCTTCAGAGTCGTGATGGCTTGCTCGATCACAGCTCGGTTCTGATCCATTATGTAATCTTTCAACGCGCACCTGAGAGTTTCTAGATGAGTCTAGAACAATAGCAAATTAGATTTCATATAAACCATAAAATACATTATTTTGTCCACGTAAGGACATAAGTATCTACTTTAGGGAACTTGTTCATCGTTCATCAGAACAAAATCAGCACGAAAAAAAGGTACGAACGAAAAATAAAGCAGTAAAGAACGCTCACTTGTATTCGAAGTTTCCTCTAGCAGCACAAAAAGTATAAAAACGTTTACACAAATTACATTTATACATCATACAATGTACAACAAAAATAAGATTATATGACATAATATGATTAGCATTTAATATCACATAATAATGGGTATTTAATTAAATTAAGTGAAAAATGAAATTTAAGCTACTTAAGAAATGATTACGATGGATGAAGTTTAATATGTAATTATGATCTTTTATCAGAATATGTGTAGCACATTGCATAGCTATATTGAGTTATATGTATCGTACAGTAAAAACTTACCAAAGTCAAGACGGTGTTGCCGAAATCTTGCTGTATACTGAGCATCCACTTAGAGCAGATCTTCTCGCTGTCCTGCTCCAACACACGCGATAGAGTGAGACGGCGCTGAGAGTCCTTCTTTAGTAGATAAAAGCCGTCGTGCTCGATATCAATGGACGAGCGTGGGACGTTAGGCATGTCCACCTACAATTACAGAAATAAGAAAAGTTATAGTTTACATCTGATATACTAATATAATAACTTAAAAAATATGACAAAGCTCCAGATGTTCCATATTCAAAAGAAATGTTTAGTTGAATATGAAGTCTTCTACACTTCGCCAATACAATTAGTTATTTCTATAAAAATACAAATGCATACGCACCTCTGGCGAGAGCAGACCGCCGGACGAACTCCTCCTATTCAGTATTGTGTCGTTGTTGTCCATTTCGTCAGTGGACGGCGTATTCGGCATCGTACTGTAATATAAATATAACAATTCTATACACCCTGTATAGGACGTATCAAAAACCAACCATGTACACAACATGTTATACATAATTAGATTTATAAAGATCAGTTGCATACATGTTATAAGTCCCGTCCGGTTAGAAAGTTAGGTTAGAGTATCACTGAAGCGTTAATATACTGATTATTTGTTCGGATATAAAGTAAAATGTTTACGAACAATACACTACGTGTTACGGACGGTGTATAATGGCGATTCAGTGGGGTAGCTGGGTGCTGGTTGAGTAGCGTTGTGTGCGAGACATACCAACATAGAGCTGTGATTAATTTAATCTCATAGAATTCAATATTAACTTTCTTCAAACATCTATATCTATTTTTCTTGAATTTTACAATCTAATTGGATTGATAATATCGAAATTGTGGCAGACATGTTGAAAATCAATTTCACTTATTTTAGAAACATTTAAATGATGTTAAACATTAAAATTATTTTTTCATACATTGTTGGCATTAATTTCAATCAAAAAGCTAATTAATATCAATTGTTATTTGTTACTCAAAGTCTAAGCGTTCAAGTTAAAAAACAACAACTAGATTGTCAACTTATTTTCTATGTGACGGAATAATAACAGTTTGTTCAGAGTATCTAAAAGAAAATATAGTATTCTATGACATAATTTGATAGTTTTGTGCATAAGTAATGTGGCCGATGTAGTTACCTGCTGTTGGACAAGTCCGGCGGATATATCAGTATCGGGGAGAGCATCGACGAGGCGGTCCTAGTGATTGTCGGGTTAGACTGGATCGTTTTCACCCTTGACGGTGGGAAAACAAATACACAGGCTTAGTGGGCGCACGTACAACACTGTTATGTCTTTAGATGCGGCTGCGGCGGGCGGGAATTAGTTACGGGAAACCAATGAGATGGTAGATTCCGTTTTATGATCACAATTACAAAGTAATGTAACATTTATATTCAATTTTGAGTAAACTAGTTTTATTCACAATTTTAAAACGAATATACTACTGATCCGAATCTATGAATACATTGTTTTCAGTATATTGAGTATGTAAATTGAATAAACTATATGGGTACATAAAATAAGTATATACTTAGACACACTTATTAGATAAATTTAACCAAGTTTTCTTACCAACACATTATATGTGTCGTAGTAAAAACTTCCCACTACCTGAGATTTGCTATTATTTATAGTTTTCCAACTTCTATATTCATATGCACTAAAGGAAATCTAAGTGTCAAAACTGGTGAGAAAATGTATATCCAAGTTAATATAATTTCAATCGGAACTAGATCAATCGTACTTGATATACAGATATGGTGTAGTAAAACTGTCACATACCTATGAGATGTGGGTTTGGATGCAAATCAATGAGACATATAACTGTAAAGAAAAGCTATGCGTAGTGGAACTCGGGTGCAACACATCCACAAAGTGCTCCAAACAGAAACAGTGTTTGAACAACTCTCACGTATTTATTTGCGACTTTGCTCTCTATCCAAACTGAAGAACTAAAGTTTGAAAGATATTTTTTAGAGTGGCTAGGCTTGATTTGAAAGATAAGACCCTATAAAACTTTTTCATTCCGTCAGTACGCGGTGGAAACACAACGTATAATGTATGGTTAAATATTTCGCCACCCATAAAGCGTCCCTTTTACCACTATGATAACATGATGTGAAACATCACACAAATATACACTATAACACTGAAGTTACTATATCGAATTACGAGCAATAAAATAATTAGGAGCCTGAGAGGCTAAGATCTTTAATGTATATATATAAAATACACCTCCATAGCAAGGTCAGTCATGCAAATAAATAGGTGACTAAAAAAAATTGGAAATCACATCCGCCGAGAAGGAAGTTCACATTTTAAAAAGTACTTAGGATGATTTTTATAAAATCCATGCTGTATTAAATATAAAAGGAAAGGGAACTCTAAATGTGGGCGAGTAAGGTTGAAAGTGACGTACTCGATGTCGGGCGAGCACGGCGCCGCGCCGATGCAGGGCTCCGAGATCTTCTTGTGCGCGGCGGGCCGCGTCTTGTCGGCCGGCACCGAGATGCTGCGGTTGTAGTCCACGCTGTTACCGAGGCGGGTTGTCGATTTTTTCTTCCTGTAAATGAAAATAAATTTGTGAATTGTTTAATTATTCTTTGATATGATGCAATTTTCAAATTTATCTGAAACACAACAACATATATCCGAACAAATTCTAAGTCACTGCCTACTCTGAAGGAAAATCGGCATGTATAGTAATATTTATGCAAATTAAACAATTATTGTTTCGATTCCAGCCTCTCATAGGTAATATAGTACAAAAATTTAGTGCAATAAATATCTAACTAAAACATTAACGTTAGGCGTTTACAGATAAGTGCTTATAATATAGAAATCAATTACCTACTGTAAGACAAGAATAATTATAATGGAAAAAATATAATAAAGAATACACCTTTGCTAATTATTTGGAGGTGTGTGTATTAATTAAATCAAAAGGTCGGTGGAAACTTACGGTTTTCATATGGCAATCGATGTGGATGAGGAAGTAATAGCAACTAATTATATTCTATAAAGATTTAATATTAACAACTGGTCACTTGCCAAGACACTATTCAGGGGCATATGAATAAATATAACATTAGATGTTTTAACACTTGAACACTGTTTAATGTACATATTATATCGATTAACGTGATAAAAATCCTATCTTATGTATACAGAATTTTTTCCAGATTTTATATACTCACTCGCTTAAGAAGGGATCTTCGAGCAGTTCGGCGGCTGTCGCTCGTTTCTCCGGATCGGGGATGAAGCAACGCAATATGAAGTTCTTAGCTTTCTGCGACAGCTCACTTGGTATCTCCGGATGCATTTTATAGTAGCCCACCTGGAAATTATCAATAAGTTACTAATAAAAGCTTAAAAGAGCTAAGAAGTCAAATATGAGATATATTTAAAGATACATATCGTTTATCGATAAACAATACTCACCTTAAACACTGCAGCCTGCGGTGAGCCCAGTTCCATGAAAGGTGGATTGCCCGTAGCCATCTCTACGACGGTGCAGCCGAGCGACCAAATGTCAGCCTGAAACATGCATGTTCTTTATGTTCATTTATTATACAATATTAATAAATACAAAGGGTGAAATTACTGCCCAATGGCGTTTTCTGCCAGTCAAGCGAGACTAGTATTCTATATTTTTGGACAAAGTATGAACATAACAGATTCAGATCGGAATTGTGAATGGGAATACAGGAACACTGCTAGAAGATTCACCAAACAGCCTGTATACAACTCGAGAGATTTGTTACATATTTATATATATATTTCTTATGTGCGTGTGTATGTCACTGAACTCCTCTGAATCGACTGGACCGATTTTAATTAAATTTTTTGTGTGTATTCAAGGGGACTGGAGAATGGTTTAGATTCACAATTTGGTCCACTTAAAAATGTTTTTTTTATTAATTTTTAGTTTGTTCCCTGATTTTAGAATATTTCACATTGATCCAATTTTCGCAATCCGACAGAGTGCGCTACCATCGTAGTGTGAAACATTAAATGAACGTCTAGAAATCATTTATATGGCAAAGCGACGTTTGCGGGGACAGCTAGTATATGTATAAATACTTACGGGTGCCCCGTACCCCCTCTGGCCCTTGTCGATGACCTCGGGCGCCATGTACTGCAGCGTGCCGGCGAAGGTCTCCGTGGACGGGCAGAGGCCGGCCAGCCGCTTGGACGTGCCGAAGTCTGATATCTTCACCACACCGCTGTACGTGTTCACCAATACATTGTCCCCTTTGATGTCGCGATGAACTATTTTTTGATCGTGTAAATATTTGAGACCTGTAAAGAAAGGTTTTTGTATTCTATTCAATTGTATATTGTTTGAATTTACTGACTAAATTAGATCTAAGTGCATGAAATTGAAATATATTTAAAGTTACAATATATTTTTCAACATTTTCATGTTTATGTTACCTTCTAAAATCTGTTTAGTGTAGTAAGCTATAGTTGCCTCGTTCTCCTTCAGAGGGCCCCACTTGGACCTCAACAGCGCAGACAGTGATCCTCCCGGCACTTGCTCCATGAAAATCTTGAAATAATTGTCTTCCGATATTGACCCCAGGTACTGGAATCATAGCATTACACATGATAAAACACATGATAAAAATTTGTGAAATATAAAACATGGTATATAATAAAAACAATTAAAAGTATAATGTGTGAGTAAAATTTATCAAATTCAAATTGTTTTATTCATTATAAAGTACAGTAATGAAAGCTATGTTTCAGTCATCGTACTTCGGGCTTTGTGAGCCCTTCAGGCTATAGTAGACCGGTAGATAAGAGCCAGCGAAACAAATTATAGCAACATAAACTAACTAAATTAGGCATTTTGCAGCACAGTTTAATCCGATGGCTAGCACAGTGACAACAACCGTGTGTGTCAATATGAGCCCGTTGTCGTCTGCTCACAAACTACAAGCTAGTATGAAACTACATAATAGTATTTTTTTTATACTATGGAAGTAGCAGACGAGCATGCAGTCCACCCGATGGTAAGTGGCTACTGCCGCCCATGGACATTTGTAATCGACCCTGGATAAGATTAGAGTCCTTACTCAGGTCGACCACAAATGCGCCTGAGGGCTGAGCTGGAATTCCTCGAAAAAGTATGTCTCCCTTACCACACCCTTCAAACAGGCAGGCAGAAATAGGTGTGGCGGTGGTGCCGCCGGAGTCGAACTACATACTACATACTAGTATGACACAACAAGTAGTATGACACTAAAATTAGTATGACACTGCAAACTAGTATTACACTACAAATTAGTATTACACTACAAACTAGTATGACACTACAAACTAGTATGAAACTACATACTAGTACGCTTACAAAGTAGTATGAGCGTGTGCGCGTGTGTGTGTACCTGCACGATGTTGCGGTGGCGCAGCTGCGAGTGCAGCAGGATCTCCTCGTGCAGCGGCTGCACGTCGCCGAGGTTCTTCTCGGGGATCTCCTTGACGGCGATGCGCACCTGCGTGTTGAGGTCGCGCGCCGCGTACACCACGCCGTACGTGCCCTTGCCCAGCACCACCTTCTTGTTGCAGTCGTCCAGCTCGTACTCGAACTGCAACGCCACGGAACATTGTAATTATCATCTCCTTTTATTCACTTTTTAGTATCTCACAAAATAAATTGAACTGTTACAATTCTTTTAATACTGTTACAAATCTTTTAATGTAAATACGGGATAACTAAAGATTTTGATGTAATACATGCAATACTGGGTACTAAACAGACGATTTTATGTTGACTTTAAATATGCATTTTAGTTAAAAATAAGTTAATTTTATAATAATTATTATTATGTAATAATAAATATTTACATGTAGGTATATTTCTCAAATTTGTACGCCGTAAAAGGCAAAATATAGTTTGCACCAATAACTTTGTAACATCTTTAAATGTACCCACATTTGTACAAATTAATGTCTTTGTCTTTATATGAACACATAAGTACATGAAAATGCCCAATTTCCTAGTTGCAAATTGTGTTTTTTTATCTTATTTGGATGCAAAAAACCAATTGGAATACTAAAACTAACAATAGATATAAAGGACAGTTTCTTTACTACAAATTCAACTCAAGTCAATAGTAAAACCGGAAATATATGAAAATGCAATGCGTTCGAACACCTATCGCATACCTTCAACTGGTCCTGCATGACGCTGGTATCTAGGTCTGTAAGTTTTTCGTGGTCGGCCGTCAGCTCCCCCAAAAGGTCGTACAGGTGCTGTCGAAACGCTTGCGACGGCAGGAATATTTGAAAGTCGTCGGAGTTCTCGCTCACATACAGGAACAGGCATCGTTCGTCCCGTTTGTACAGACTGGGTGGACGCAAAGTGAAAGATACGAATATAATTTAAATTTAACAATTGATAGCTAGCTATTGCTGCGTTCTAATAATAATAGTTAAGATAAGTACAGAGACCGCAAAGCGACATGACATGAAAAACGATCGATTAAGCCATAATAGCTCTAGGCAGGAGTGGCTCATACCAGTCGTTTTTCCCCTAGTTCCCCCAATATTCGAATAATTTCCCCCAATATATCAAATTCCTGTATATTGGTAACCGGGCAGCTGATAAACATACATATGCACATACGATATAATACTTGTATATATATTATTATTATACCCCGATGCAAACGTTTTTCCGGACATCTATCTATCTTTGCTGAATCCTACAACTTGGGACAACAGTGAATAGTCACTTTCTAGGCAAGCGGCCCATCGGGTGAGCTTGCAGTCAAATGCAAGCCTATTGGTCAATTTGAAAAAAAACAAGATCAGCATTATAATATGAACACCTGGCCTGCGACTGGCCTCGTGGTCAAGCGGTTAGAGATCCTGACTGTGAAACCGGAGGTTGTGGGTTCGATTCCAACCCAGGACAAACATTTGTGTGATAAGCACATTTGTTTTTTCTGCATCTGGTCGTAGTAAAAATATTTATATAAGTGTTATATAATATGTATATATGTAAGTATATCAGCTGTCTGGTTACCATAGCACCGGCAGCAATAAATTGCCTAATTTGGAATCCGACGGCCATATGTGGAATTGTCCTAAGATATTATTATTATTATTATTATTACCTGTAAGTCCGTATCATGTCGGAGGTGAAGAGCCACCGGTGCACCTGGCGGCACTCCCCGCGCATGGAGTCCAGGCACAGGTTGAATATCTCCACCGACTTCTGCTCGGCGCCCATGTTGACGTTCACGTACGACGGCATGTAAACCTTCGTTGTCTCCAATATCAGTACCTAAAATTAACATTATTGAGTTAAAGCTATGCGCTCAATGCCAACCGTAATCACATAATATGCAATATATTATATTGCATACTTGAAAAAATGAATACAACACTTGAGAAATGTGAAAATGATTTGATATGTACTGTTCACATTAAATTAATGAATCTTACATTTATTTAACTTGTATGAAATAAAATACATAATATATAAATAAATATTAATTAAAAATCAATCGTAGTTTGTAACAGTGTATTAATTAATAACTAACTGTACTGAAGCAATACATTTTTAAATGAAAATAGGAGAAACTTACAGGAAACCGGATACTATTTTCGCATGTGGGTTTAGTTGCTTCAACAAAGAACTCCATCCAGAATGAAAATACTTGCTGTTCTGGCGACGAATCCTCGCTTTTTTTCCTAAATCTGTGACATTAATATTTCATATTAGCACATGTGACATTTAAACAAACTAGTAGATGATATGGCTGACCCTTATCACCTTACAATAAAGCATATAATCCTGCTAAGGTTAACGTCTGCACTTTTATTTTTATTGGAAGTAGAAAACGAGCATGCAGTCCACCTGATGGTAAGTGGCTACTGCCGCCCATGGACATTTGTAATCGACCCCAGATAAGATT
>DWQT01000701.1:0-20468 GCA_018244895.1 Myscelus amystis hages | reverse complement strand
GTTGCGTAGTTTAAAAGATTTAAGCGGTCAAAGGGACATAGGGGCAAAAAAGCGTTCCTGTTTTATACTATGTAAGAAGAAGAAGATACTTCTTTACGCGAGCGAAGCCGCGCGTAAAAGCTAGTTCATAAATAAACTCAACATTTCATCACTAACAATAAGTGTGAGTTTTCATTGTATGAGTGAGCGAAAACATACTTCAGAACCATTGTCCCAAGAAAGTCTCCTTTAAAATGTAAACAATTTTGTCACGATTTCTTCTCGTTCACATTTCTGCGACCTTTTCTGCGAAGTGGTTTGTGTAATTAAAAGAATCTTCCAATCCTCACAGAAATGAGTAATTCGGTGTGTTCAATTCATACAACTGAGAGTGGTCATTGTGCCTCGAGGATTGTTCCAGAACTATTCCAATTACGCAAATAAGACCACCTGCCGCTGTTTCTGCAGGCAAAGGGACTTGCTATACATTTGAAATAGAAAGAAAGAGTGAATAAAGGAAAGAATCATTCATTGCGGCCTCCGCTATGATACAAAAAAAAATTATAACTGTCAATGTGCCTTCATAATCTAAATAAGAAACATTGCTAAAAGATTAGCGTTCATGCAATACAGATCATTATGCACATTTTTTATTCTAGGTGTTATTATTTAAAAAATTAAAAATGAAATGATTGAATATTAGGTGCACAGTAAAATAACGCGGGTCAAGGTAGGCGCGCCATTCGCAGTAGATGGTACTGAAACTACTGAAACATTGTTAAAATAAAAAGCTGCCTCATCCTTGTTCAAAGGATCTGTATGGTGATTATTAAAAAACGAATCACCATACACTAAACGAACGCAAGTAAACACATAAAGCCGATAGCTGGTGGTGTCAAGATTCGAAGCCCAGACTCCCGAAGTCGGATGGTGAAATCTCAACCGCTAAGCTATCATGACTTATTGAAGATATATAAAGACTCAATTATGTTAACAGCTATGTAGTTATGATGATACCGGCTTTACTTTAGATCCACTCGCCTGAGTGCTGAGCGTCGCACTCGTAAAACAGAGGGTGGTCATTTCGTCACTCAAAGCTCTGAACTACGCTCATTATGCTAATAGCTGAGATCACGTGGCCATTTCGTTGAAAATACGGTCTTCATTTACTACGATTTACACTCAACGTTACATTTAGGTACGTAAAAGCACGTGGCGGGCATATTAATTTATATAACGAAAATTAATGAGGAATTTCTCTTTAATAGAATGGGAAAAACTGCGTGCATAAATGGTTTTAAGTGGCTGCTGTGGCCTCTTGTTATCGATGTCATGACGAAAATAGGACTTAAAATAGGTCTCGCTCTCGGCGGGTTTTAAACTAGTCTCGGGTACTGCTATAAATACTCGTGTGTTCTTGTGCTCAATAATATTTAGCGTTCAGTAGGAAGCTCAACCTATTAAACGACAGTTTCGTTGCAGTAAATTTAGATAACAGTAACTCCAACATTTCTATAAAATTCAGAAAGTTTAGTTTTATATTTCGATAGACATCAACTGTTCTTTATAAAATTGATGAAACAACCAATTTAACGTTAATTTACATTCTGACCTTCGTCTGTACTTTTGTGCGCGCTAGTATCTACACAGCAATTTTTTGATGAAGAATACCAACGAATATCACAAAAACGAAATATTAGTTATTGAAAATGTTTTTAAGTATTTTAACGATACTCTAAATATCCTTTCACCAGAACTTGCGCCACTCCACCCTATCGTTTCACAGCTGCTTTTTTACCATGAATGCGACACGTGCGCGGGCGGTGGGATTTTTTCGTTGCTGAAACCAGCGTGTCAAGAAAAACACTTGTTCTAATTGACAATATTTACAGTCAATACATTAATACTTGCTTGTTAGAATTAACCATAACGACGACGTTGATTTTTATTTTTAATACAATTACACACCCAGATGCACTCAATGTATGGATAGTCACATCGTTCTTGAGAGTCAAATTTGATGGCTTAGTTGTACCTGTTTCGGTTTAATACAAATCACTCTAGATTGTGTTGCGGCGGATCGTAAAGCTATGTAGCGTTGGGATTAATTCCAAATCTAAGGGGATCCGTTTGTTTTGCCTTACACTCTACACGAGTTGTGGAGAACTATGTAATTCCCTACGTCCTCGTAAATCTATCTAACTGTGAGTATGGACGTTTATCTACAGTACTTAACCGAAATTTCATTACTCTACACACGTCTGTATTACCATACGAATAAATAATTCTTAACTTGTAGGTGAAATTCATCATGTTCTATTAACGCTAAGTGGACCTCATTCGATAGAGTTGACGTGACACAGAGTTTTAAATATTCTATTTAAAGATTATTTATAATCAAACTCACAAGATATCAAAAGTTTTAATTTGATAAGTAATATTTAATCATATCACCTTTTGGTCAGATATTTGTTTCTTTTATAGTTCCATTAAAATTCACCACTTTAAGCGATCATTTTGAAATGCGATCTCTGTTATCCGGCTATCGGATTACCAATTTACCGGTTACACTTTGGAGTTCCTAAATTTCAAACTACGAATAGACATAACTTCATTCCCCGCGATCGTCCAACCGGATAAGGATAAATTATGAAGATTTGACGTGGAATTGGCTGGCGTCGGCTTCTAGAATGATAATTTAAAGGTAAAAAAAAACAATGTAATTTATGTTCATTTTATTTTACACTATACTTATCGTTTTGGAGTCGCTTTTAACAGTACAATAAAATTTAAAATTCTTCAGTCTCCCTTTATTAGAATTAGTTATTTCAGGAAATGAGTTTCGAAGATTAATTAAAAGGTGCATATATTTTGACATGAAATGAGGCCCAAATGAATTGGGATATACACTCGTATTACGTTAATCCCAACTTAATGCTCTATAGGTCTTTATTAATACATACTCGCGTATAATCCTTCTAAATTTTTCACCGTTTCAAACAAAGGATTTTTTATTTACCCTTTTCTGAGAACATCAATGTTCATTAAATCCGCCTATTGTATAAAATAATGAAATGTAAATATATAAAGAAAAAACGGCATTGTTACACAACAGCAGCAGTGTCTACGAGTACTAATAAACTGTAATAAAGCTTTAATTGACATTTAAAAAGATATTTTCTATTTAATAACGGAAACAACCCTTATCATCGGAACGATTCGCAATGACGAACATTGTGTAAATGGAACAGCAATAAATATCGGAAAAGTAACAATTTCCTTATCTCGTTTATCATTCGTTTTCGTTCAACGTAAATAATCTCCCTCGCGCTCAACGGATACATTTTCTTAATTTTCTACATATTATCTTCTCTTTGAACTTGGTAACTTCACAATGATGATTTAAGAGGTTCCATTCAGTAGCAAAATTTACTTGGAAATGTAATTTTTCATAATGATTCACTTAGACTGCACTTACGTAGCATTTTTCTGGGCAACTACACATTTTGTCACTAGCGACAGACTATAATTACCGAACGCTTTGTGTTTATAATGATAAAAATATCAAAATCCCCATTTCAGCTGTCTTATTTTTTCTTATTTCAGCTAAAATAAAATTAATGTTTGACTTAAGATTATTGTACGTATGTAGTAATATTATATTGGGTCTTTAGCTTAACGTTTTGGATATTTATATACAATAATGATATGATTACATACATATCTTACGATTTACTAATAAAAACATCATCTGAAGAAGTTACGTTTTAACGACCTTTTGACGCCCTGTAAGTCGTAGATGTAAAAGCATAAAGGTGAAGTTGCTATGAATGTATAATTAAAGTTCTAATCTGGCTTACACAGACCCTCGTCAAGATCTGTCCGACTGAAGTGTCGTTCTGAAGTGACTAAAATAATTATTTATCGCCTGAGATTTTAGGTTAAGAGCATTATTTTAAGTAAATTAGTGTTTATTCAGATTCAACACTTTACGGAGCTAATAAAAGTGAATTTACAACATAAAATTATTAAAACAATCAATTTTATTCGAGCTATTTATTACAGTAAACAGATAATTTATTAAAATAGTTGAAACTTTTCACAACCTACTAATTTATGGTGTTACAGTATGTATTGTTAATATTTAAATAAAATAAAAACAAATAATAAGTATACAAAAAGCCGCGCTTACAATGTTTTTATAAAGACTTCCTTCTTCCGTTCCTTACATTCTCTCAGACATTGACCGATTGCATGTTTTAGAAAACATGTATCCGAAAGTGATCTATTACGTTTTCTGTAAAGTTTTCAAATACACTTTAGTATTGTATTTTCTATACCTATTTGAAAGTGTAATGAAGATGGAAAATGTAAACTACTACAACATATTATCGAATGAACTACAACAAGCTACAGTAGTATTACTGCGTTGTTTCCAATCCTAACTATATTGGTATTCATGGCAGTAAATAATTAGGACGACCTATTTGTTACAACGGTTACTATGTTGAGCTACTATTGAAACCTGCGCTTGATTCCCCATCCCCATCACAATGATACATTTAGTTATACGAGTATGTTCCATAAATTGACTTTCGTCTGTATCTGAGATAGAAATATCTCGTCTGTATCATTTTATGCAGTGTCTAATAGAACCGTATTAAATTTTAAAAATATTATACAATTAGTACATTTAGTTAGCTCATGTAATTAGAAGCTGGTGACAAAAAGCTTCGTTTTGAAAAGACGCGTTGCGAGCAGTTTCATCGAGCGTGAACCGGCGTGACGTCGAATCGAAACAGCCACGTAGTCATGTACCGGAATCAGCTTTTAAGTCGTACGCGCGACTTACGAGTAAGAGCTAAAAAGTCATTGTATCCTGCTTTGTGCGATGTTGTGCAGCGATAGATGCTGTATAAAAGCTGCTCTGATGCTAATAATGTACATTTTCAACGCTTTGTAATTTAATACGAAGGTCATTATACTTTTTGAAATTATCATAGTTTTAATCTAACTAAGAAGATGGTATACATTTGTCCATTTTATTTATTTTTAATAAAAAAAATCTTTACAAATATAGTAGCACGACAAGTGATCAGGTTCTTAGTTAAATGAACTAATTATTTATTAGTCGGCCACCTTAAGGTATTTTACCCTTTGGATCACTTTACAAACCTCGGACATGAATTGGCCACTCGGCTATTTGCTCTATTAAACGACATTGAGTCATTTACTTGCCTCAAAGCGTTCTAGTTTTATAGAAAATCTTGAGCTTATAAATGATAACCGCTAGTTTTTTTTCGACGTCATGTTTTTTTTTGATCAAATTTATT
Source organism: Myscelus amystis hages (assembly GCA_018244895.1). NCBI lineage: Eukaryota > Metazoa > Arthropoda > Insecta > Lepidoptera > Hesperiidae > Myscelus > Myscelus amystis. The sequence goes on along the minus strand of DWQT01000701.1, from coordinate 15,156 downwards.
ATGTATTTTAATGCAGAGTATTTTCTTTTGGTAGAAACAAAAGATAAAGCTTATTAAACCAGCCAATTACCTTCCGAAAACCGGCAATGGAACAATAAAAGTCAGCAGTCACAATAACTCCGCAGCGGGATACTTGGGTCGGGAATTTATCGAGTTGCGGAATGTACTGGCAAGTGGTTTAATAATTGCCAGTCGAGTTGGCGTTCCACTGCGGGCAAGATGAAATCGGAATCAAGTGCATTTGAATAATTTCCACTGAAAATAAAAACAGGATTTTACGATATCGGAAGAGACGACAGCGATGGATATTTTTTTATTGTCTTTCAAATAAATGAGCAGTGTATTGCCTGAAGAGCTATTTTATTTGCGAATAGGAATTCATATACGAGTATAGGTATGTGTCGATAAATAAAGAAATAGGAAATAAGTTGTAGCTTTTGACAGAAAAAATAACTCACCGACTTTCCCTTGTTTTATGATTTTGATCAATTTTACGCTAATGTATAAATGTATAATGTATATAAAGATAATTGTTCTAAATTTTATAAACGCAGGAATAACATTGGTCCTCGAATTGAAACGAGGTTACCTTTAAAAACGATGATTGATCAAACATCAGAAGAATAATTATCTGAAATGTACCACAACATCTGTCTCATTAATCATTTACTTTTCCCCAACTTCCACTCATTTGAGATTGTAGTTTTGTTTCTAGGATTATCACCTTCAATTTAATTATTTAGTTGATACAATGCTCGTCTTAAACTCTTTTAATTTATTTGTAAAAGCATTCAACGCCACGAGGCAATTAGCATTACTGGTCATTTTGTCACCCATACATATGAATCAATGACCGTTATCATAAGATTATATTCAGAGCTGTCCAATTAATGAGCGTTATGAAAAATTTGCCACTTGCGGTTACCCATTTAGTGATTAGTCAGGTTGTCGCGCTCTACCCCATGTGGTGTAATGAGCACTCTAGATAGTATTATGTGATTGAAGGAAATAAAACAGCTGTGTCTAATTCAACTTACATGAAGGGTTACGTGCATATTCTCATTTTTGTTATTGCTATAAAAAGCATAAAATTATTTTTAGGTTAAGTAGTGTGGTGTGTTATTGTATAGAAAGATATTCGAAAGACGAAATGGAAATTATTTTTGCCGCGCCAATAATGGAATTTTTTTTTGGACAAATGGTTCAAGGTTTCATAAAACTATATAACGGGTGCAATCCAATACCATACCATGTCGAAGAATTGATTTCGCTCATAATTTGCTTTGGAACGAATTCCATTACACTAGTACATAGACATGATCCGCTATACAAATCACTGATACATGACGATAATTTGATAACAAAGGAAGTTCCGAATTTGCCTTTGTTTCGGATAATATAAAGCTGAACATGCTTTCAATCTTTACGCTCACTTTAATGACCTTTGTCTCACGTGACAGTGATCGTTTTCCGCATTTAATCTTGACCTTTTTTGTGTATTCCTGTCCAACCTCTTTTCTTTCATGCGGCTATTGTCGCTGACATGCGGTCTAATTCTATCTTTGTCCTTTAAACTTGTCTTGTCCTTCTGGTCTTTGTAAAATGCTATTAATAGATCATATGTGGTCATATTCAATTCATTCGGTTTTTCCATTAAATATTTTGCTCCATTTATCTAGTAGATACGGTTATATTTCTGCACTCAGGCATATTTCTTCTGTTAAGAAAATTGCAATTAGAAATCAAACGAAATATTTATTTTCCTTAGAGAACATTTCGATATATGATCTATATCAAAAGGCTCACAAGTGAAACGATTTTTTCAGTCCGCTTTGAAACACAATAAAAGTTTCAAGATTGATGAATCGGAGATTTGACTTTTATATTTTTCTCTCTCAAATTCTTTTAAACCAGAGTTAGTGAGTAACAAAATTCGGCTTCATTATATTTATTTAGTGATAAGATAAAATACACAGTCATAAAATCATGTTGCACTATGAATTCGTGAATATTTTGCAAATAGCATTAAAACAATGTCTTAATACATAATATAATTACGTACGGTCCATAACGGGGCAGTAATCAGCGACTGCCAAATCCTTAGGGACGTGACATGCTTCTTCCACATTCATCACTCTCTTCATAGATACTCGCCATACTCTGAGACTCGACTCTCTCATCAGCCAATTCTGACCTACTTGGTCGAGGTAGGCAAACCTTATCTCCCTCGGCACCTGTATATTCCATCAACAATAATATTTTTTATGTCCTGTATTATATTTGTATTCATTTCTCAATATTCATAAATTACGATTTCCAAATCCTGCTTGTTTTATACACAAGTGCAGTGCATCTAACCCGTGTACCACCACCGTTCCGATTGCTTTGCATAGCTTTCCCGTACAAGCGTTTCACGGCCCACCTGACCCGAGCAATTACTGCGCCTTGCCGTGGTTGAATTAACAATTTAATTAATTTACCTTGCACATACACGTACAAGCGTACGTACGTATGATTAAAGGGAAATGGAGAACGTGACTGAACCATGATGAAATACGATAAGTAAATGTTTATGGAAAGACGAAGGGATTGTGTAATAGAGATGTTTCTATTGCTTAATTGTTTCATCTACAGTTTGATACGTGTTGTATGGACATATACAAAGATATTGCACTGCTGGCCGCTCATGTGTCTTAGAATTTTGACATAAATTAAAAGTAAAGCAAAGGTTTTATTACAATGAACTAAAATGCAAAGAATAAATGTTGATTACCTCATACGTTTTCAAAATATAATAAAATAGTCACGCTTACTTTGGTCATGATCTTGTTTCTATGCAATGACTTCTGCGGTGGAGTTCCGTTAGCCGTTAACTACCCTCACAAGAGAAAATGTCACTGCGATCAGGAATGCCTCGAGGAAAACCGAAGAATCGCTTTTGCAAAATTAGAAAATTGCATGATTATTAATTTTAATAATCTGATATTTATCAGAATTACGTTTAAAACATAGGCATTTAATTGCCTAATTTGAGTCAGCTTTACTGTAGGTTGTTAATAAAATCTTGTAAAACTTCTTGCTGTATAATATTTTAATAGCATCCGAGGGAAAAATTGTTTGTGATATCGTAAAGCAACTACATAGATTACTACGAATAATAACTTAGTTCACATGTTGGTATTTTTCGAAATGTAGCGGAATTTGTTTGATATAACATTTTAATTTATTTTTCGACCGCAATGGACCCATCCAATCGAATGGAATTAAATGAAATTCTCAAAATACGATATTAATGATTTGGCGCGAAATTGATACAAGCGGGAGTCGCAGACGGTACGCTAGCATTACATGTAAATGTATGTATTCCTCAAAAGAAAACTGTCATAAGTACTGTTATTTGTTTGATGAGACGTTTAATAAGTACCTAAATAACGTTGCTCTTAAAACATAAATATATAAACGGAGTTTCTTACTAATGAAATTCCATGTTATACCTAAATTACAGTGATTACAGCTTAAATAGAAATAACCAAACGTAAGTTACATAGCTACACATTTAGTTCTAGAAAAGATTATTTTTGGAAGCATGCTAAAACCATTTCTTTTTAAACGTTTCAATAATCCGGTACAGGTTGTTATTATTTACGTTTTCGAAATTTACACATACTTTCCTGGGTGCTCCATGGCTCAAGGAATCTAGTCAGTCAACAGTCGCTTAGCCGAAGTTTGTGGATTGAATTCCCAACTAGAACAAAGTATCAAATAGGCAGGTCTGTCTCTTGCCTTTAACCCGTTTGTGACCAGACTTGCAAACATTAATGCTATATTACCAGGTGCTATAAAGGTAACTGACCATCGTCCCTGAATTATAAGTTTATAAGCGATAGCATAGTTCATAACAAATTCAATCACCAAACAAATGGTTGTAATTCATTCTTTTTATGTATAGGTCCGTAGGCATCTGAGAAATTAACTAATAAATCTAACGTGGCATTTTAGGATTTCAGGTCACACAGCGGCAATCTACCCCCGAACTCTACATACATTGACGATTTAGCGAGGCTTATTTATTCTAGGTCAGGCGAGTATTAGATTAACTTATCACGTGACCTCGGGAAAGCAGTGCGGGCTCAGGAATTGATCCAAAAGGATTTGAATGCTTAGATTGTACGAGTAATACGACTAAAAGTGTTTGGAATTACGAGATTACTCAAAGTCAAGTAGTAATCAAAATGTATAATTGAAAAGTTAAAATTATATTATAAAAAACACCTAGTATAATCACGTAATACTTAAGAAATGTTTATACAGATTGTTATAGATTTTAATAAAGTGCTCCAAATAGGTGTACTATGGAAAGATATTTTTACAATCACGTCGTTTCGACGCGAGTGAATGATTCTACTACAATACTCCACATATCAATAAATCAATATTACCTATATAAACTAGTCAATAGTTCAACACCAAATTGAAGTTAAAATAGAGAGAAATAAACAAAATATAGTTATTAATTAATTGCCCGTTGCACAAAACACGTTTGACCTAAGGAGTGTTAGGAGGCAGGCGGATGTTTGCCGAGCGCCGCCGCCCTGCACCAGGAGCCCGGCACAAATATTGACACAAACCGACTATGCTTCATGTTCCATTATACAAGTTATGGGACGGAAAATTACTACGGTGTGTTGCTAGACACGGTGCCTACTCGACTAAGAAAACATTTTCATTTATCAGTTATGAAACTGACTATTGTCCGATATCGTTCAATTCAAAACCAATGGATATTTCACAAATCGAACAGGCAGAACAATTCTCAAAAACCTCTTCAATAAGAATTGTAAAAGAATTGACGAGTAAATTGAGTTGTACGCAGATGGTGAACTATATTGTTGAGTTTTCTGTTGAAACTCTTCTGTGCGGTTTACAATATAACTGAAAATATTCAGGCTACGAAATAATGATGTCATGTTAGAATAAAACAAATAAATCTTAAAACTTTGGATCTCTGTTGGATATTCAACATTGCGGGCCACAATCACCGAATTTGCCTGTAGGGCAAAAAGCAAGAAAGGAACATGTCGTGTCACAAGATGCTAGAACCTTCCTAACATGCACCCTATTACGTTCCGAGGGATTCTAGTGCGTTAAAATTTCTTATATATTGACTAAAACCGCAACGAATTCGCAAAAAAACTGTATATCACAATACCCGCTTGTGGGTCTGACCAAATAAAACTACTTGTCATAAATAACTCTTTTACTACTTTGTAATATCAAACTTAGGCCGAGTCGAAATTAGTCATGATTAGGTAGAAGATGAAAATAAGCAAAATATCGTGTATCACAAAATACTGGTTCAATTCAACACTTGGAGCAGTGTTCCTTTTTAAAGGAATTGTTAACGCAAGCATGATTACTGAGAAGATTTATAACGGCCTGGAATACGTTTTTTAAAACAGAATAAGTTCAGCGCAATGGAAAATAATCACAATATAAAATTATGTATTTCTTATAAGGATTTGCGTTAAATGCATACGGCCAACGGTACGGGTTTATTTGACCAGCGGAACCGAGATGTTATGTAGAAAGCAAATATTACAATACACAATCATCGAAACCAACGCACTGTATAGAAATAGAAATAACAGCCTGTATTAAATACAAAACGATAAATTCACATAACTGTCATAAGAGTCCTGGGTAGATGTTTGTCGACCCACGCCCTATGTGTCGCCGATACTAATATTGACACGCTCGTCGACTTATGCCTTGCCACAAACGTTCCTACACGTAATTGACTTATTGTCGCTTGGAATAAAGAAAATAATAACACCGTACAGCTATAAAAACTAATGTTCAGACAGAGAGACGAACGATGCAAAAATATCGCTATATCTTTACAACAATATTTACTCGTCGTTATATGTATAAATATGTATGTATATGTATAAAAGGAAATCATAAACGGTTAAAAAAACTTTCCTTAGTTTACTTTATTCGTAAGAAAGGTTAACAAAATAAATTGAGCATACCCGATACGTCTATAAAAGTAAAACATATATAACATTTGAAACAAAAAACGCTAGGTAAGCCGACTGACATTATTCGCAGTGTGCCAATTTCCTCTCCTTTATTATGCTATAATATGGACTATAAATTTAAGTTAAGTGGAAAACTTTAGAATAGCTAACTTAAGTTTCTGTTAACAGATATGAAAAGACTTTTAGGAGGGTTTATACGATCACTTGAAATCTCCGCAGTAGATTTGAAGTTGTTTTTTTTACATACATAGGTATTAAAACTTGTACACGCAACTATTGAGTAACAGTTAATAATATTATGTATCTTGGGTCCTAAATTACGAAAGGCAGAATTATTGTAAACAGACAAATAAATTGCGTTGCAGTACCTATAGAGTTTAAGAATTTTTGACTTCCATGTCTTTTCTTTATATTTTTATATTTAACGCCATTCGCATGAAAGTTGATAGGCTGATGAATGTGTGACGACCATAAAACAGTAAAGAAACCGTAAATTTAAAAGACGTTAACACTGATATAAAAAATAGTACTTTTATCATTTTAAGTTTGTATTACTCTGTTACTGAAGCTGATATTGGAGTCTGTACGCGGAGGCGACAACATATTTGTAGTAAGAATTCTCGGTATTTCCTCGTGACTAAATCTTCCGCTTCCCTCATAAATACTTTGCTCTGGTAAATAGATAAAAATACCTCAATTGCCGTCGCCAATTTTTACAATATGTGTATTTGCGGTGGTGAAGTTAATTTGAAATGTTACTCATATAAACATACATAGATAATTTACAATATTACTTGAAGTTTCCATCCTCATTCCCCTTCTATCTAATTATTTAAAGAAATACATAAATTTATTTTACCAAACGTTTATTACTACTGCCGTTGATTTTAATTTCGCTCCCGTTAATACTTAGAAACGAGAGTAGAATACTACCTAATTTAGAACGTTTGTTTTCCCGTTATGTAGAAACTTTTGATAACTCTTAAAAGCATTGTAAGATAAGAAAAGTTTTGTTTACTCAAAAGATTTAAGATTATAACTTTGTTGCCTCCGCTTAAAAACAGGTCCACTCTCTTCTGTAACTTAATAATTGATTCGTTAAAAGGCCTTGTTAAAACGTTTAGGTATGGTTACGTTAAGTAGGTCACGTATTAAGTGTATTAATGTAAGTAATTTTTCAAAAATTCTACCACAATCGTAACGTTGAAAATTGCTTTCCTCCTTTGAATTCAAATGTAATCTATTTTACATTTAAAGTAAACACATTATTATCCTTCCTGATTACCGTTTATTTTAATTATTTTTCTTTTGTAACAAAAAGAAAGCAGCCATTCACTTAAATGCCTTTTGTCTGACTTGAATACCATCTAAAAATAACATGCGATTATGTAAATGGTCTACAGTGACATTTTCATTGTGAAGTCCAGTTCAAGTTGTCATTATCACTTGTTAATAAGGTTAAAATTCGATTACACGACTAACGGTAATGGAATTATTTCGTCGTCAAGGTTCCACCCTCATTATGATGCGAAGGTTCTTCTGGACGAAGTAGACGATGTATAACACAATTTTCAAAGAAAACATCTTTCTTAACGAAAATCGCGTTACGGCGTAACTTCATTAAAACAGCGTACAGCCTTAAAGATTAATTATCTAATTCACAGACATCTCTAGAGCATAAATGAGGGTAATAAGATTAATAAAAACAAAAGAAGTCCGATTTATCGAGTAATATTTAGACCCATCTATATGCGGCGGATATTCTACCATCTTACACTTGATAAATCATCTGAATCTTGTTCTTAAACGATTGTTTTCTGAATATTCAATGACACTTTACTGGACTTTGTTAAAAATTGAAGTGTTTTAGATACAAGACGACAATTAACTAACTGTTACATTTATTTTCAAATTGTTTGTCACTCATGTATCATTAACTTATTGGGAACTGTCCAATTTAATTTAAATAATAGCTTTCCCATCTGGAACCGTGAAATAATAAAAATATAGAATAAATACGATTTTAAAACCAGCAATTAGTGCGGTCATTGTGTTTGGTGTACCTCATTAAGCAACTGAAATTCCACACAGCCGGCGCCTGTACAAAATATTAAATATTTTCAAAGCGATAAAGACAAAGTTGTTATAGCATAATTATGCTGTTTTGTAATGAAAATGTAAATCCCTTAGAGAGCGGCATGTGTCGCTATAGAATGTATTATGTATATTTCTTAAGACTGTGGATTGTAGGATTAATTTAATAAAATTACAACTTACTTAAATTGGTGTATGTGTCTTGCTTAGTACCATCCATCCATAAGAAATTAATGATCACCACTCCTAGACTCCTAGACTTTGTGACTACCCACTCCTAGACTTTCTGAATCCATGTTTTCCGATATCTTCCGCTTTTAGCTTACATAACAATAACGCAGGCTTAATGGTATCACGATGTACATATATATAGTTCACGGACATTAGAGAAACATAGACACGTTGCTATTCTTAAGGACTCATTTCGAACACTTAAATTTTATCCGTGTGAGGAATAATTAACCTAATATTCACGTTGCCTGTGCCAGTGTACTTAATTGCGTTACCACGTAGATAGGATCGCACCGCTCGGTAGAAAGGGGATGAAGCTTTTGATTTTTTTATTCTATTTATTTTACAGTTAAGTGCATCTAATTAAAGACCTGTTCTAATTAAATCTAATTAATCTAATCTAAATAACATCTAATTTAAAAAAAATAGGAGGATAAATTAAAAATATTTTGAGTGATACTAAACTAGGATTGGACTGATAGAACGTGGTATTTCGTATGAAGTACCTAATCCTATTTTGAAAAATAAATAATGCATAAGCAATTAAATTCGTAAATTATACCTACATTTAACGTACGTTCATGGAATATTTAATCAAGTGTGTAACATTCTGTTACATCTATTGTGAAATCTTTCTGTTGTTATTAGAATAAACCTATTGTCTTAGAATAAAAGAATTGTTGCTTAGAAATAAGCCGTAAGTTTATATATATAGTATGGTATAAATCTGCAGCAAAAAAAAACTATTTTTTGATTATAAAATTGAGCTGAAATTATTTTTCTTCTCCCGTAGAAAGCTCGTCTATTTGCCATTAGGAGATATTTATTTTAAAAATGAAAGGTAAGGGACTGCTAAAAGAGAGTTTTTTATAGTAAAGCTTTATTTACCAAGACAATATCTTCTCAAAGTGTCACAAACAGAGACCAAGTGATTAAGAGAAACAAACTATACATCAAAGTCAATTATCTCTTTAAAAAAACACAAATCCTCGTTACTACAAACCATTCAAGAATATAGTACTATTGAAATAGTGCACCTTAAATATAGAAGCGTTAGTATAATCAGTAAATAAGCAATCTCCTTCAATCCCATCCTTGCACGTCTTATTAACTTTAATTGTAACGGCGTGTTTTTCTCATTCAACTCCATTGTGCAATTGAATAAGCAAAGTGACTTGGAGCTCAATGGCGCTTATGAATCGGAAACGATATCGCTTTGAGCGCGTCTCGTCCTTTGGAGTTATAATTAGATAACGGCGGCCTAAAGCGGCTTTGAAATTTCCGATAATTCGATGTGGCATTTTGATAAGTCGATGTTGTCTACAAACTTGCTCTGTACTCCAGAACCACCTAATAGTAAGTTTTAGATCTTGCCTTATTATTGGCACAGACCAACGACCACTGGATATTTTATTAGAAAGTCACATCTTTTAAGTTCAAGTTACATAACAGACTTGCGTTGCATTGTATTAGGACCACGAAAGTGAGGTGTAAGACTAAGTTCGCTAGAAGGCTTTATTTTGAAACACCAGTTAGAAGTTGAGTCCCGTGATCACTGCAATTGAGAAGATTTGGCGTAATTTATGATAACTGCAATAAGCCTAACGATTTATCCATCTTAGACGAATTTTTATCAGATATGGTTTGTGGCTGGCAGTAGGTTTATGTTGCGTACCCAAACGTAAATAACGTGTACACAGCTCTCATGATATTACATTATCAGACTTTTAAAATGTGTAGTATCACGTATAAGGAAGTAAAGAAACCTTTTTACCGGCCGGCCTTAGTTACGACGTTGCTTAATGCAGCGGGTCGAGCATTACGGCCGGACCGTAAATTGAGGGCTCTTACCGGCCGCGGGCTTGTCGCTAATGACACTAAATGTCTCTCTATGCCTCATTAAATTCAGTCTAGTGCGTGTTTTATTCAAACAGTACAATTATTTCCAGAGAGTACGTTAAGCAGTGCATAGATCGAGGGGTTAGGGAAAGGGAACCTTAAGAAAGTATTTTTAGGGACGGAAAGAACCACTTGAATCATGATCTAGTAAAGAGGAATATATAGCTGGCTAAGAAAACTTTTTGTAGATTCCCCTAACAATAAAACCATCTAAGCCAGAAGACATCCATCGTAAAAGTAACGTTAAAGTTTTACATTAGGTATAGATTGTCTCATTGCCACTAGTGCTTATTTTCGTCTCCTAGAATGGCCCGCAATATACTCTATAATGTGCCAATTTGGCAACTTTACTTACAGAAGAAAAAAGTAGACAAGATTATGGGAGCTCCGGTAGAGTCAAGCGATCGCTTTCGAAGGTTATTCGCTTTTGAAAATACTACGTAAATAAAGAAACATGAACATGCACATAAAGAACATAAAGAAACATGCTATGCATGTACAGGAATATCGGTTTTTTTGTCTCCATATTCCGCCGGGATCCAAATACCGGACAATTCCGAGCCGCGTTCAAACAGACGAAAAAACATAATATTAGAGGAATATTTATATCTTCACATTAATAAATATTTTATTTAATAATAATTTTCCTGTGTACCGAACGCATGATTTCCCTTTTAGAAGCCACGATCACTAATTGGGTTAACAAGTTAGTCGTTAATTAGAGGGATAACAGCTGATTATTGTTATTAAGGGTTATTCGGAGTAACTGTTACTATACTAAATGAATACCGTCATTCGCACAGTATCTGTAATATTATAACAGATTTTATTATTTTAATTTTCACAATGATTAAGTTAGTATATAACGGAAATATTCTAAACTGGGAAATTAGTCAGAACGTAAATTTACATGCGCACGAATTATAAAGCCTCTGCCGACCGAAGATATGGTTGTTCAGACTAATAAAATTAAATGAACACATTATGTTACTTAATAAATGCCAAGGTTTTGTTAACTATTCCACAAATTCCGAAATTTATACCCAAATGTTTCCCCATTTTGTGGTCCCCAATCTTTATGTATTTCACTGAAATAAACCAACGAAACTGAGTGGAAAATATTTGTTCTCAAACTGGGAAAATAATTAGCTTCCAATGTTTATCATGATCACATTTTTGTAGGGACGAATGTCGTTAAAACTTTCTAATAAATAAAAGCAAAGCTTATAATATGTATTTGACAACGTTAACATTTTTCCCGTGGCCCTAAAGTTTTAATAACTCCGATGAAAAGAATAACTTCGCCTGTCTTCAACGACTCTGCTATAAATTTTACATACCTGAGATATGGTGTTTTATATTTAAGGCTTACGTCGGATTGCTTTTGGATATAACCGTTAAAATTTATGACTTTGAAGAAAAAGGTTTTACAGTTTTATGTGTATGATGATGAGAATATTCATGTACCTACATTATGGAAAGTTGAAGATAGAACCAATGTCGCAGGAAAGAAATACGAAGTATGCGATTGACGGTCACGCACACTCAGATATAAAGGTACCTTCCCATGGCGTGTGCTATTTCGTAAGGACGCATACAGCTATGCCACCACCATGTAAGCGAGCGTAGTGTGATCCGCAACGAGGCTTCAAAGATGCTGGCCAATTTTCTTAGAGTTGGAAGAGCTTTGGAACAATGTGTCGCATGCTTAGTCGTGTTTAAATAATCCGCGCAATCACTCACCGTGGAAAGCCCCTTTATGGCCTCCCAACTTAATTTGTTAGTACTAACAGATCTGTGTTTAACTAAAAATATCTCTCTGGCAAAAAATATTCACATTAATAATAATATTTCAGGCGGTTTCGGGTATGGAAATTTTATCCAAACAAGTTGAATACAAAAAATCTGTACTAAATGGGTGGTAGTGAACGCCTACTGGAACATGTGCGTGTCGTTTGTGTAATTGTGTTTGTGTGCTGTCACAGGCCGACGTCAATATCATCGGGCCGGAGAATGACGCGGACAAATTGACATGCCCAGCGCCCTGTCCGCATATTTCATGTTACGATCGATGACCGATTTTGTTGAGGCAAACAAAACATGACTAGAAATGGAAAATTTTATTTTGGCCACCATTCAAATTTATCACAAGTAAACCACTTATTGCATTTGTTTTACGAAGTCTGACGCCTAAGACGAGTAATGACATATTATGTCAATTCTTCGATACAATTAATAAAAAACTCTTTGAAGTATATCTCAAAGCATTTGACTAAAAATTTATGTAATAAATTTCTATAAATCTCTTTTGAAATGTTCCTTTCGATTCAAAATATACTATTTCACTTAACTTTTATCGAATAAAATATGTTACACGGTTTTATTTTACGCCACACGAAGTGGGCAAACGGCTTTTGTAACTTGGAAATATTGTTTTTAATAGGAAAAATATTGTAAGATCTGATTAGAACGTTGTTTATTTACGTGTAGCAAGTATTGCAGACTGTAGCCTAAACTGCAGCCATGACTCCCGCCGACTACGAATGTAACATCAGCAAATTGACATGTTCGGGCAGCTGTCTCATTTTCGGTGTACAATTGAGTCAATTGACAATCTTGTTTATATTCAATACTTAGAGAGTCCTAAGATATTATTATTATTATTAATGATAACAATGTTGTATGACAACCCATACCTACACGTGTAAATAGATATTCTGACTGTTCGATCATCGCATAGCTCAAACTATCGAAGCTAACAATGAATGTTTATATAATATGTACAACAAACATATTGCATATATAACAGATATCGTTAGTTGTAAAGACACAGGTTCGGTTGCAGCATAACTATTTGCGGTACGCAACATAAAAATCCTAATGCAAAATATATTACTACTAATACAACTAATGATATTTTTTATACCGCATTAGTGCGAATAAATCTATAGGCACGAAGACTACTGCAATTTTTACAAAGGCCCTGGATAAAAGTCCCGGGGGCCTTACATCGGTATAATGTATACCTTCCCACCCTATACGTTCCATTGATTAGCGAAATTAAAATCTCATGTTGAAATTTGTAATATTAACGAAATACGATCTGTTAATTTTGGCTTCTCACGATGAGACCATTAACTTTTGGCTTCTCACGATGAAACCATTAAGTATTGATTACGCATTTATTTTATACATTTAAAATAATTCGCAGGAAAACTTGTATGCCTGAAAGTTCTTCGTATTGTTTTATATTATAATGTTTTATACAGATCTTCATATTTTAGAATTCGTATTTTCTCATACGATGTAAATATGACTGATAGTAGTAACGGCTTTTAAGCCTTTGCTACGTTTTTTATTTTTGTGGCGAATGTTGACACGCCGTAAATCCGCTCGTTCACCGGTGTCCGCCGCGCGACGTGCAGAAACCTTTATTTTGCATAATAAATCAACGTCACGAGCGACGGGCCCGATGATAGCCAATATTTCAATCTCCCACAGCAGGATATCATGGGGTGTTATCAGTAATCCTTTGGTATTTATACGTATATACATTAAACTCGTTTATACTAAATACGTCTCGACACAAACTTACACGTTGCAGATCGATGGAGCAGAGTTGGTCGAGTAGATTAATTTTCAGTTTTCCATTCCGGAGAGTCTGGGTTCAAATCCTGGTAAGCATTTCCAATTTAGCGTAATTACGTATGTTTTGTATATTAAAATGCAATATCATACGCCATAATGGGGACAGAAAACACGGCAGTAAAACCTGCAATCCTTCAAATTCTCTATAATGCTCTTTCACGTGTGTGAAGTCTGCCAAACTTGACTGGCCTGGCCAACTTGGCCAGCGAGGTAGAATATGGCCTTAAATTTTCTCTTTATAAGAGGAGACTGAAGTGCTGGCCATAAATTTATATAAGATGCCGAATTGTAGAGTGCGTTCTAACCTATTTAAAAGCCCATAGGTAGGTAACACTAGTAAAAACAGGTCGGACGATGGTATTCATAAGGTATGTTAGTTAATAATTAATAATTGTAATTAGCAACGTATATGAACTCTAATATTGTATTATACAAATCGATCCAGAATCCAATCACGTGTTAATACTCAGAAAATCCACTGGAATAAGTTAGAACGCCTTCCGTGCCCCTCATCATCCATATGGATGAACGAGATATAAAAGGATGCGTTAAATGTCTACCAAAAATGATATTTTATCCTCAATTCCAAAACTTTAAATGTTATTCTGGCGTATTTTAATCGTTGCGGTGTTTATACAGAGCAGCCCGCGGACGACCGCGGTTGTTAAACTAATCCACACTTCGTAATTATTCAGCCGACGCTTATTGCGTATCTCTAGAATTAACTCGTCGAGGCAAATAAATTCATATTATTAGTGGGAGAATAAAGGCGCATTAGTATGAAGCTTATCAACAGTTTATATATTTCTATATTGGTACCTTATCTAGATTGTCTGTCCGTACACCAATATACAGTAAAATTGGCACAGGGTGAGAGTCAACATAATAAGAGGGTTAATGTCCAACTTAATATGAGTGTTAAAAATACCTAGCTATACTTCTAAAGTAAAGTATGAAACCATAACCTGCTATTATTATCTAAATGTGTTAAATAAACTACATATTATTGTCTTTATTAACCTGATTTATTCAATCATTCCAAACTCAAAAGTCAATTTGCTCCTCCCTACAAACGGATATTTAAATTATAAAATGTTTTATCGTAATAAAAATATCTATATAAGTATTATATAATATGTATATATGTAAGTATATCAGCTGTCCGATTACCATAACACAGGCAATAAATGACCTAATTTGGAATCAGACAGCCGTGTGTGAGATTGTCCTAAGATATTATTAT
>DWQT01000700.1:0-20469 GCA_018244895.1 Myscelus amystis hages | reverse complement strand
GTTAATGTGACAGTGACTCTAAAACTTCCAGATCATTATGAGGAAGTCTGCGACCTGTCTGGTTCTATGCGATGTTTCAATATCAGGTGGTATTTAATGGCAAAAAAGTACAGTTACTTCAAGTTAAAAGTCGCAAAAGTTAATGAATTAACAAAAAAAATTGCGTATATTCGTAATGCTTGTACCGAGATTGATCGATTTTGATGAAACTTTTCCGGTTACTTATAGACAGACTTAGTTGGCACCGTTGTCGATATCCAGGATTTTATTTAGTTTCCAATTATTTTAGGAAAGATTCCGTTAACAAGTATATTATGTATGGAAAGGTACACACATAAGACCTGTTAGTTAAACCGCTTGCAATGGAAAAGAAAAATATCAGAAAGAAGCGCGAGCCGCAATTGGCTGTCCAGATTGGCGCGTTTAAATTTAGAACATGGCGGCCGCGACGGGATTATGGCGCGATTTTCCTTTTGCACATTCCCGGCGCCGCACCGCGCTGTTGTGATCGCGAAACGATCCGTGTCGTATTGGCGGTTAGTGTTTCTGTATTTATCATTACCGTGCGTCAATTAAGCAACAAACTATATTTATTAATCATATAATACGTTTTGCCGCCAAATCATAATGTTATAGTGATAACTGATGTACAGAGGTGTTATGGACGGAAAAAGATAATTTTTACAATTGACATAGACGTTTTGAATGTGTTCCTAATTCGAATTTATTTGATGGTACAAACTTACTGCACTTAACCTAATACAGTAGTAGTTAAATTGTATTAAAAGCTCGTTTATACACTTTCCATAACGTAATAATAAACCTTAAAATATTTCTAAATTATGACACAGGGAAAAGTTTGTAACAATTTTTTATTGGAAGCTCTTCAGATTCAATTTAACAATGTTTTCATACCCTATATCATATATTAAGCAAGGACCTAACAAAAATTAATCGCAGTTCAAAGCTATAAAATAGTCTATCTATACCACGGTTATTCTGATTCATGTCCGTGGTCAACCTTTGTATCCTTAAGTAGGGAAAGTAAGAAAAAAAACTTGCCTCTGAAACCATATCCTCCCAGTATGAATGCATTCATTTAGATGCAGACTGCGTGCTGGAGGGACAGACAGATAGACAATGACTTATTGAATAGGTTAACATATGTAAATGTCATTCTAAATAAAATGCTCTGTCCGGCTTTTTGTTGAATGGATAATACGAGAAAATGAGAGTCATTAGAAGACATAAATATGTAATGTAGAAAGGTATTTTATATGACAACTTTTTATAGTCTATTCTTATAGTCTTACAAATCTTGTAATAATTCTCAAATAATATATCTTCTACATTATATTTTTACCTGAAAGATAAATTTTAAATACAATATTTTTAAATAAAACGTATTCACAGTATATTAATGTCACTTCAAAAATGTGAGATACTTTTAATGAGGTTCGAAAAAAATCCGCACCAGAAATGATTCCATTTTTGAATTTAAATTTGGAGCGATGTCGACATAACGCCGAGTGGCGTCCACGTCCGTGCAGTGTCAAGGTCACGCGCGACGCGAACGGAACGTTGACTCGACTTTTTTATTTTTACTTTTTTTACGCCGTTAAATTCAATTGCCTGCAGCTGCACGACGCACGCCTCTTTATAATATTGAGTCATTACGTTTATTTCGAGCGTTAAACCCTTCTGGTTTAGTGGCAACACTGACATCGTTTTAAATCAAAGAAAATGGAGTTACATCAAAAGGTTTAGGAGCTAGAGTTGCTAGAGCAATTGCTTCTTACGACAATATTGTTAAGTATATTGAATGCTTTATTTCGCATCGTAAACACTGGCAACGCAAAACGAAAACACCAAATCGAAACCGGTTCGTGCCCAGATCTGTATGCGTGAAGCCCGGGACCCACTCGTCAGTGCAACAAACAGAAAATCTATTTTTATCGCACGCCTATCTCAACAAAAGCCATAGTGGCAAACATGACCGGAGACAAAACAAATAAATATAACTTAAGAGGCGCGCGCCTATCTTTAAATATGTTCCACTGAAATAGACGGACGCCCCCGCGGCATGTAGATTAAATATGGAACACAGATTTAAAATAAACACGTTAGACTGTTTTGTATAACGTGTATTGAAATAAAAAAAAACGATTTTACCTAATTGTTTATGAAAAAAAATGTTCGAAATGAATTTTGCATGTGCATGTGCAATGTGTCATTTTATACTTATTGTTAGGTACTAATATTATTTTAGAGTAGTGATAACGGATTTCTAAAAGGAACTCTTGATACTCTTGACATTATTAAAAAAAAATTCAATATTGTTTATGACCATAAAAATCCCGCCAAATTATTACCGATATGAATGAACACAGTTAATTTGTCGACACCCATATCAATTTAGAGTGAACAATTTTACTCCAGAGCGATAGTAACGCGTGGGACTGGATTAACGGGTTTTTTGTTGTTCCAAATGTCTATTTAATTGGTAATGGCTCTTTAATGAGCTCGCTAAGCGGTTGCTTTATGCCACAATTGTTGTTTTGATTTATTGCGTGATTAAATACTAATCTACAGATTAGTATGGAAATAATTGACCGTAAATTACAAAGAAGTGAATGTTGTGAACTAAATTTTAAGATTTAAAGACGTGTTTTTGACTTTGCGCATTTACTAGGTTTCAATTAAGTTAATAGTAAGCTCGATAAAATAAGCTCGATAGTGCAACTATAAATAAAGAGAAAGCTTGCCTACTTTGGAAATGCTACGAACTTTGATGCACAAAAGTCTATGGAAGATATTTTGGGCTCGTAATAAAAATGATTGTTTAAAGGATGAAAATATTTATACTGAGTACATTAAGCGTAGGTCTTCTAATTGCTAACAAGAGATGAAAAATAAGAAGCATTTATGTATATTTCAAGTTCGTGTTTCGCGATGCGTAAATTTATACAGAGATTTAGATTTTTTAATGATATTGCAGATGTGTTTTGAAAAAAACATTAAAGTTAATTGTAATAACGGGTTGTGTAATTTTTAATGGCGGCTTCGTCTGCTTTTTGCGTTCAATGTTCCAGTGGGGGCGCGGGCAGCCAGCGTGGCCGCCGCCACGCGCCGCCGCCCCCTACCGCGCTACTGAGATGAATTTCATCTTTATTATAACCATTTTTTTTTTAATTTCGCACATTGATAAATTGTCAGTGTCGCTCGTTATATTTCCAGCCAGACAGATTTCGACCTGGAAACCGGGCAATTACACTGATATTTGAACTAGTTCTAACGCATCTCATGTAGCGATCATGATTTTCATTTTATAATTAACGCTTTATAATCTTGGCTGAATTATTTCGCACTCGAAAATTCTCTCTTAATTATTGTTTTTCATATGTTCTTTTTGAAAATTGCTTTATAATGCCTCCTAGTTGTATGGTGTAAGGCTTTATAGATATGTATAAAAACCGTAATAACAAAGATTTTCGTCCCGTCTCTCTAAGGTAATGATTTAATGATTGGTGCCAAAGACAAAAAAAAACAAAGACAAGATAAAGACAAAAGGAAAATTAAAAAAAAATATTGTTAGGTACCTATTTTAGAGAATTATTAGATCAATCCTTATTTCGTAATATAAGTCTAAGTTTTCATATTTAAATGTAAACTAACATTAATAAGTTCAATGAAATCAAAGCGTCAGGTTTAGTACCCAACATTGTAATTTTACATTACGATTGTTATTCTGTCTCCCGAGGCTTGTTCTCGTCAGGTAGCGGGTGGTGAGGCGGTGAGGTAGCGAGGTGGTGAGCGGCACCGGACCGGGCCGTTGAACCGCCGAACGTAACGGTATACGCTGATATTCTCGCGGCCACGCGGAGATGAGCTCAGTCTGTTCGCTCTCATTCGGATAAGTTCTAACACGTATTATTATTAACATTGATTAATTTCCATAGACTCCATAGACTTCCATAGACTCTGCATTTTTAGAAGAAGTCAAGTATGTAAGGATACCTAGAGATATCTAGCAATCGGTGCTTTCTCCCCACCCCGTAAGCTACTTGCCATAATTTTTTAATTGTCTATTCTTACCAGGCAGACGGCCGCCTGGTGGTAATTGCCATCGTCAAAGAGTTGCCAATGCGTTGCCTGCTTTTAATGACAGCTCTTTTCGCGCCTTTATTGATAATCTCCTGTTTCCATGGCAACGATTACACATGTCTCTCATTGCCTTTGGGCCGTGGTGCTATAGGTGTGGCCGATTCCATGAACAATATTTCTCAATCAGCAAGTTAGTGTTGTATCAGTGGTGTTGTGAACTGGCACAGAACTGGTTACCTCGTTATATCGCATTGTTTTGGTGCAGAGTCAAAGACCCATAAGCCCAGATATTATTCGGGTCCCGTTGGGTGATGTTTCGATACGCCGACTCGGACCGGTTCTACTGGTTACAGTTTAGAGTATCGAGCATATTGTACGCGCTTCGATTGACACTTGCCCACAGCTGGGCATGGGTCACTAAAGTGCTAGTGTGGATCAGAGGTGGCCGTTATCTTTAGTGCTGGGAATCCTAAGAGGAATTCAGGCATTTAAGTTTGAATTGAATTGTTATTGTAATAGCATACCCGTAGATTAATTATATGACGAAGCAAAAAATATTTAACTTAGCAACACATTAATGGGGTGGCTTTTATTTTTTGTACTTATTTGTTGTTTGTGATTATAATTACTGCTGCGTCCAAGGGTTCTCTTCATTTTTTAGCCTTTTTGTTTTATTTCAATCCTGTACAAGGGCCTCGTGTCAGTCTTTTACTTACAGTAAAAGTTTGTAAAAAACAATAAAGGTCGTCTTTGAAATCAAGTTTCTTTATAGATTAGACTGTGTTGATATTCATCCAAACTAGGTCTTAACCCACTGAAAAAAGGTCTAAAATAGCGTGGTTACGGTCTATATAAACAACCATAATTGAGTCTTAAATCTAACTGACGATTATTAATCGTCTGGCGCCGCGCCTGCGTGTTCGGGGTTGCGTAATTTTTTATTATTTATCGTTGATGTGATTATACCGTTGATTTAATTTATACATTAAGCTACAATCTCTGTAATTAAACATTAATTTATTACTACATTTACTAATAAATAAACGTCTTTGTCCCTGGTGTATAGGAGACATTTTAATTTCATATTTTTTATAGCGCCGGGCATTGCACACATTCTCAGATATTCCCAATAAATTTACTGATTTTATGGTACAAATAATCGTACGTATAATTGGCAATATAATTAAAACAAGTTCAAGTACCTTCACCAATACTAATATGTAAGTTCTACAAGCGAAAAATATAACAGTAACATTGAGATTCGCTTGCAAAGCAGTTATCATTGGACGGACCTTTCCGGTCCACCTTCCAATTTCCCGTTATTACAAAGAGGTATAATCTGATATTAGTGGGTGGCTTTTCACAGTTTTTATGCTATTTAAATTTGATGATGAAACTGAAATTTATCGTACTTTAAATATTTAAATATCCGAACTTAAATCTTTTTTAGTCATTAAAGATGGTAATGGAATTTTGTACATGTTAGATATTTTAGGCGGCAAATAATCTGGTAATACTGAATGCTGTAACATTTTTTTAAAATTCAAAACTAGATGGCGCTGTTATTCAAATCCCCCGCACCCTAAGCATGGGCTACTTGTCAAACAACTCCTCTACTCTCCACTACAGCATACGTTTATTTTGTTTGCAGTCCCGAGGTTACGCGGCCGTAGACCTTTGAACTGAAAGCTCGATAAGCGAGCCTATTATAGCCTGGGCTTTGGTATTCATTGAATATATTGTGTGTCATGGAATTGATATGTTGATTGACAGTAGCTCGAAGTTGCCGCCGCAATACGCAAAATACATCCTAATACAGCCCTTTGTTGTAGCAGCTTCAATGATCTATGATAATACTAGGTAACATTCTTAGCAATAGCTAGGAATGTAAATAAGGCAGGGTTCTTGTTTCGTTGATTAGGAAAACAAAGAATGCTAGATTAGTACTACCGTTAGATAATATAATTTACATGTACAGAAGATCATGGCCAAGCGTGGTTATTTTTGATTACAAAAAAAGGACGTGATAATTTTTCCTTTACCCGATTTGATTTAAAAATATAAGTTTTCGCTTTATTTGTGTACATTTTGGAGCTCAATTCAATGACATTTGTGTTGAATGGATGATGAGTTGCTCGCTCCGCCGGCACAAGTATCGTCTACTTTGTAATTCGAATGACATTCCCGCCGCAGTTTCTAATTTCACGGGCACATCTCACATTTTACGACACGCTGTAAACGTGCATTTACATCTCGCTTCGATACCGCACACAATTATATAGTTATTGCGGATCCGCACTTTGATAGCAATATGCCTACCGCGGTATCATTAAAGCACAGTACCTACAACATACCGTTTCGTTATAAAACAATTATTTAAAATATTTTCATACGTTTGCGTTGAGTCTATGGGTGTATAAAAAATGTTATGGTAAACTAATTGTTCGATTGAAAATGAGAAATAATTATTTATTGACTAATCACAAGGTACCTATATATCTTAATTGATTTTGCTATTTTCACTGATTTGTCAAGTGTCACTATTATTGCTTCTGTTCCTGCCTACCTTGTAGTAAAAATACTAAATCAATAATAAATCTAATGGTTCTATTATGGAAATTTCGAACGCGTAAAACACTGTTATGATTAGCATTCTATGCAAAGTAATACATAGGTATGTGCCTATAACGGACTCTTACTGAAGGACTCGTTCAACAGATAATAACTAATGTAAAGATGCTAAGAAAATATTCTAATGTCGTTTTGCTTTCCGCCATTGCAAAAAGGCGCGAACCATAGGGTCATTCACCCGATCGCCCCACTGTCGGCATAACCAAATTAATGCAGATTAAAAATAAAACACGTGAACAATTCGCACATAACATAAACAGATAATAAAATTAAGATGCCAGATGCTCATTGGAAGTTGCGAGGGTAGCGGGCGCCTTGTATTAACATGTTTTAGTTATAAATAATAATTAATACTGTTGTTAAATGAAAACTAAATCATAATATCCGTTTTAAACCATTGTTTGAAGTTGATGTTATGTTCCTTGTAAGAAAATGATCATATCTCAAAATATGCTTGAACTATTGATAGTCGTTCTGTCTGTCTGTCATTGACCATGAAATTAAACGGGAGAAATAAGGAGATACGCTATATTTCTATGAAAGACAGTGTTTTACATCGTATTTTCTATTGGAGACGATAAACCTTATCATAATGTTTGTTTGGTCTTGCTAATGACATAATTATAGAGATACTCGAACTATAATTATAATATACATTCATAAATACAGTGAAATTCGTGCTGTCATTTTTACTGAATATATTACATTTCTCTCATTTGATGTTACTCACAACGCATTTTGTCAATCCGCGCTGCGGTTCCGGCTGTGGTGGAGTATAAATAATTACGCATTTTTAATTTCATATTACTTAACGCGGGTACCGGGGTTATTGACCTTGTTATTCAGCAGGCGACGGTCTGGTAAACAAAATGTACCTAAAACCAACTCGATACAATTATAAACAGTGCATGTAATGGTAATTTTGTTTTAGAAGCGATTCGTCATCGATCCTAACAGCTCCGTAACGGGCCAGGTCTAGCCGTCGGAAAGATAACAGTTCATTCGAAAGTTGGTTAGTGTTTTGTGGTGAGTTCGGTTACTTCGGTGCAAACATCGCTTTGCGTTTATTGAATGGTTTCAAATTAACCGCGATGTTTTCTACGTGTGGTTGTAAATTTGAATCATGCTTTGCGTTCATTGAATGTTCCAAATTAACTGTTATGTCTTCTTCGTGTGGTGACAGATAAAATAGGAATAATTTTAAAAAAGCCAGTTAAAACTGTTTGTCAAATGATTTTCCTTTTTTTATTTTTAGTCACTTGTATAGCTTTAGTGTTATCGATAGAAATATTTTGCAAACAGGTTGAAAGAAATATTGATGTTACAGATTTATTTAATGAAAAGTCGTGTATTCTGTTCGTTTGGGCAACGTTATCTCCAGTGGGGCAAACATCCGCTGCAAGTACCAATGTCCTTATATTATGTTTTATGTACTACAAATGCAATGCTATTTAAACTCTTAATCAGTCGTTTATGACACATTAAAATTGATCACAGATTCATGCCATACGCATGTATATTGTGCATATTTTTCGTAAACGTCGCAAGGAATACGAATTTCCATTTGTGAGTTACAAAAACGTTTTCTATCACTTCCACGTGTACACTATACAAGGTTTGATGTTATAATGGAACTGTCACTAATATGCTAACCACACTATAGTTTAAGGTCATAAAAACAGCGTTGCAAGACCATGACAATGAGTGGTTTAAGTTGAATGAGTGTTATTTGCGAGGCGTAAAAGCGTAATTGTAGCTACGGGGCGGCTCGTTCGAGGCTGATTACAATTGTCAATGGTATCCCAAACACTCCTTTAATTTATATAATTGTATGTTTCATTCATACGTATTCCTTTGTACTGTGTCTGAGTATAGTGCAAGTATTATACGTATAGTACCTACTTTAGATAGAATTGTTCCGATTGTTATTTGTTATTTTTATTATTGTTCATTCATTTGTAATAATGTCGATTAAAATATTCCGTCTACTAGCTATAAAAGTAGCTGAAACAGGACCTAGGTACATAGAGTACTAATCGAAAACAGCAAAACTGTAATGTTAAGCTGAAAACCTCAAGTTTGTGCAAACTTTGACCAATTTTAGTTATTATTGGCGTCGATATGTTGTGTGTTGTTACTTAAGGTAAAGTAAGGAGTTGTGTTAAAAGTTAGATACATTAATACTGATGTACCAGTTTCGAAGCTACAGCAGGCGAAGGGGAGTCCCTACATCTAATTGGTTAAACAAATGGGGGATGCTTTAGATGTACATTTAATTGTCATGTTGAGATACATTTCAGATATAACCCATGACACGGCATGAGGCTGAATGACGCAACGCGAAGGCTGTATCGAAACGCGGCAACAATGGCGAGGCGGTGCCTTTGACCCAAGCGACCTTCCGTCGAGCGTAACGGCCGCGGCCCGCCGCTGCGCATCTGTTTGGCTATCATTAGAGTAGCACTATAATTTTCATTGCCCTTTAGATCTAACGGCTAGGCCCAGAGCACTCCTCGAGACTCGAAACCCTCATGGCGCGCAAAATAAAAAATAAATAAAAATAGGCCCAAAGCGCTAAGTCAAAAGTACCGGGTTCGATAAATAAAACAAATAAGGATTTTATTACCGAATGATTTCTCTTTTAATTTACCGTGTACTATGTTTCCTGTTGCGCCCACAGGTCAACTAGCAGAAAATGCTATTAGCATTCAGTCCACCTTTTATACCGCTTCATGGTGTAATAAAGAATAAATAAATATATGTTTATTAAAAGGAGTGTGTGGATTTGTCCCAACATTTACTGTTATCCACGATTACATAGCGAGACGGGCTATTAACATGCAGATTGAAGTGTTTGGCTGGAGAAAATTATGGTTGGTACATGTGATTAGGAGTGGAAAGTCAGGTACGCGAGCGCTGTGCGTGCCGGTGGGACGGTAGCCTGTAATCACGGATGCTACACCAGTCGTGCGGGTTCAATCCCGGTACGCGCACTTTGTAAAGCTTTGAGCTAATTGTCGTACAGCTATATAACAATTGTTTTTTTTTTCACAAAATGTTATATAGAAAAACATTTGAAATAGGTCTATGTATGTTTTTTTTTTTTTTTATAACATTTATTTGCACAAATATGGGTACATTAGAGATCTTAAAAAGGTACTAGTTCAATCCATATTTTGCCTTTTACGGCGTACAAATTAATGGTGTAAGCTTATAACTAATTATAAATATATATGGCGCTAGGTAACCGTTTGTATACGATCCTAATAATTGAAAGGATTATCATAGAAAAATCCTATTTTCTCGTTTCTACATAAATCAAATAAGGAATTGGCAAAGACAGCGTTCTTCTATATAGTCTATGGTAAAGATGAAATATAAGTGTTTGCTCATCCCGTGTAGCGATGGTTTTCACCGTTCATTGACTCCAACGCGCCAGTCCGAGTCCAGATGACTGGCAACAGCTAATGCCGACAGCGGTACACGGTAACGTGGTAATATACAATTACCCTACCTCTTGTGCACAGCTTGTCAACCTATTCGTGAATGTTTATTTTGAGAACTACGTTTATAGTTGCTGCAATCATATCGGAATGATGTTTTGATGATAGGATATCTCTTATTGTCGTTCGTATCTGCTCTGCTGGAGTTAAAAAAGGCCGGGGGGGGGGGGGGGGGTACTTTAAAAGACGTTCCTGGTAAGATCAAGAAAAATGCCTAGTAATGTGGTTCGCATTTATGACTAGGATGTCGAGTCTGCAATGATTTTATAAAATGCTGGATTTTGGTTTGGCTGGTTTAATTAAAATATGTTTTATTTTAGCTTCCGTAATAACTACAATAGTTACGGTAGTCGCTAAGTCCGACTCTTTTCGCGACGACATGTGTTTTTTGGTCTAATGGTGCACTATATTGGAGCAAAGAAAGTCCGCCAACAAACACATGTCTTCTTTATCCAGCCAAGTAACTCTATATCCATTATCTTTCTTCTTTCTTCTTTCCCACATTCGCCTAATTCTTAGTGTTATCGTACTAAGTCATATTTGCGGGCCGCAATAAGTTGCTCTTGAAGATATGCGGCGGCTTTCAATAGCCGCGCGCTCCAATTGTCACTCGTTTAGACCATCTAGATATCTAGACCGCTCGCCCGAAACTGGGACGTCTGCTCAAATAACATTTTACGTATCGTCTACTTGACAATACGAAAAATTAATGAAAACAAGTTTTATTTGAATTGACAAAGACTTAATTTTGTTCTTTGATAAGCTAATTCTAAATTCAAATAGTTTTATTCGTTATTTCATTATGCACTTGCTCCATACACTTAACCTCATACATGTTTAGTTCCTAATTACAGGCTACCACAGAAGTAGCAGCTGCTTTAAGCTACTGCTTGGTGCCATTCCATAACTAGAAAAAGCGCATACTTCTTTGCCTTGATGGGCCATTATTCAATTTTGGAAAATCTTGACAAGACAACTCCGCTATACCAATAATATAAACACCGCTTAACAACCAGAGTTTCTCTACCTACTGAAGGAATGCCGTAAGATCTATTGATCATAACTGTAACGATTGTTTTACGTGGCCTCGTTTATGGATATTCGCTGACCGGTCATTGACCTCGGTATTTCTTCATATAAGTTCTATGTAAAGTGGCGAGCACAGCGACAATGTAGAAGGTATTAAAAAAAAACTTCGATATCTTTTGCTTTTTTATTTCCTAAAAACCTTTATTAAGTACATAAGGCGAAAGGATAATTTCTATGTAATAAATGTAAGTATATGGTAATTTACGTTCCTAGCAGCCGCGCATTTGCTTAAAGTAATAAATGTCATATAATAAATAAATAGTTACTCATAGTAATGGCTTCGTTACTAATGAGTGCACGCCGGGTAGTCAGTTTAACCATTAAATAGAGCTTTATATATTCTAGATGCGTACATCCGATCGGGTTCGAGGTAGCACACAATGTTCCAGAGATCTTACTTATCGGTAAAATCCCGGATGGGCTAAAAAATTTTTTATTACGATGCATTTTTGAAAGATTTTTTCTCGCAATAGTGCAAAGTTTTGAATTAAACGTAAATGTTCCATAGTACCAAATGAAACAGGAAACGGAGTTTGAAATAGGTAACAATTTTGAAAAGCTTTTGATGAATATTCTACCGGTACACAACCGTAGTTTGTAAGGAACAATAGGGCTGTTAGTTTGAATAAGACTGGTAACATGAAAGTTTCCAGCGAGTAAAAGGATCAACGGTTAACGAATTCCGGTAGAATTGTTGTTCCGAGGCTTTGTCTTCGATCCATTTTCAGTGCGTTGACTTACACTGTATTTGTATGAAGCATTAGAATTGTAACCTCAGGTTTTACGAAACATAAACTATGCAGTTTCAAAATGTCCACAAATATCTTAACTTTAAGATCTTTACTTTAAAAAAGAATCTCGTTGTGTACATACCGAATTATGACAGTTCTAAAAACGTATTGAAATATTGTAATTACTTAAAAATTATGATGACTAAAAATGTCCCAAATCTCAATCAGATTGCCCGTAAATACGAACGGTAATCACCGTATCCATAGCCGTGTGTTGAACGAGGAATTAACCCAGTCATTAACTGTAGTGCTAGTTCCAGATCACTCGTAAGCGTACGTTTTAATGGTCCTCGGCATCCGTTGGGCGTTGAAAGCCGCATTACTGTAAACGACTCTCGTAAATATTGCAACTTAACGGTCCACTCTTGAGCGGCGTCTAAATGCACGTTTCAGACGGTAAAGGCATCAAATCGCATAAAGTTTTAATTACCAACTGAATGTAATGGATCTTTCTTATATTTCAATTATTTCTCGATTGAAACGCGCTTTTACGATTAATTGCATTTTTAATACAAAACACCTGCGTGTACTATTAATTATTTGTAATTTGTAAGTTTTACGATTATCACAACACGATTTCTTAACGACCCTCAATGATTTTTCTTTTGTTTCCAGGCAAAAATGAACGGTCTGAACGGACACAGCAATGGCGAGCAGAACGGCGCCGGGGACATTATCACGCAGAACCAGCAGCGAGGCTGGTGGACAATCGGGCTGATCAACTCGCGCTACCGCTACCTAACCGCCGAGACCTTCGGCTTCAAGATCAACGCCAACGGCACCAGCCTCAAGAAGAAACAGATCTGGACCCTGGAGCCCGCCTCGGGCAACGCCAATGACAGTGAGTACAAGTTCCTTTAAGACGATGACTGTTATTTTAGGTTATCCAAGTTCAAATTTAAATTGTTTTAAGTCATGTTACAGTCATCGTACTTCGGTTTGTGCGCCCTTCAGGCTATCGTAGACCGGGAGAAAAAAGCTGGCTAAAAAACACTCCCTGCACTCTTTTAAATAACAAACTTTGCCATGTGGCAGTATGGCTTTAGTCCGATAAAGAGCACACATGTAATTGAAGATGATTTAGATCTAACGAGAGTTTACTTGCTTCAATTTTATTAGGAATTCGTGAACATTCTTTCCAATGAAATAGTTTTGGTAATCACCTACTGTGGTGAATGGCGATTCGAAAATATTCATGGCTATGTTAACATAGGCGACATCTGTGTAAACAATAAAACCATTAGTGAGCCAAAATACCTACTCTACGTATAACACAAGGATAAAAGGATAAACTAATGAGTATTATCCGGTACAATAATGAAGCAGTTAATCCGTTTTTGGAATGAAACTAAATCGGTAGTGATTGTTAAATACGAGGCAGCGATTACATTCCAACTACTTATATGGGTTTATAGTGACATAGAATCGCAGTAAATGAAGTTGTTTTCGTATTTACTGCAAATAAATCGAATATAGGCAACGACGATTGCCGAAAACGAGCCCTTCGCTAACCCGCTCCCTCCAGATTATCGAACGCCTCAGCCGAATCCTTACACGTTCGAATTTTAATTGGAATGTCGTGATTGATTTCACAGCGCGGGCTTCGGACAGGATTGAAATATAAATAAGATAATATACTTTCAAATAAGATATGCGATAGTAAGTAAAGACAGGTAATCGAAAGGAAAGCGTTTATAATGATTACTCATTTTATATTGAACATGGATATTTGATGTGTTTGATGGAAACTTTTTTTGGTAACATGAATTATATGTATCAACTGATCTTTTTGCCGTATGCTCTGATTAATTTGGGATTCGCCGTGATATGAATTCATCTCAAGATCTTACTTATTATTATTACCCTAAGCATTGTATCTGTTGCCTGTTTCTACTTGGATATGAGTGCCGCATTTGTTTTTGACTCGTCACGTACTAATTTATTTCTCATCAATCAAAACCCAATCAGCGCGCGCTCCTGTCCGCGTCACCTTGGCGACGTCAAGTGCTTCATTCCCGATTCCTCTCCCTTCATCCATCCCCCAAACATTTTCATTTGGCTCCTTCGCTGACTTGTTTAACGTCAACCCCTAAAGATAAGCTATGAAATGTTTTGTGGCTGGAAAAATTGACTTCAGTTAAATGAAAGAACTAATAATTGGTTAGGATCATTCTAAAGAGTCATATAGACTTATTTGATTAGTATTTTCAGTCTGTGAGCTCTCTTGGCAAAATTTTTCTGGATCCGAATATTATTTTGAATCCTTACATACGCAGATTTGCCAATCGCCTGTTTTTCCACAATCACCCTTTTGGGCCTTACTTGTCAATATTCTTGGGTCTAATATATTATGTACTTTAATCCTTGATTTTATTGACACATAAGTATTGTATATGCTCATTGCCAATATCAACATTGTCGTGTCGAATATTACCAATTGCTGGTTGGTATCGCTTTTGTTTTCGTTCGTCTAGTGTGCGACACGTGCCTTAATCGCTCGCGGCGTCCACCCCCTCGCGCGCAAAGGTAGAGGGTAGCACCCCATTGTCAAGGTCCGCGCCAGCTGTGATCCCCCAATCTACCTGGATCAATACCGCTGTGCTTCCTGCCACCGGGTTGGGGATGCGATCGTAGTAAACGGTGCTTAATATAAAACTTTACTAAAGCTTCCAGTTAAATCGACCTCTATTTGGTTCCAGTTAGATACTGTAGGTTCTAAATGGATATATCAATGTATCGGGTACTAAACATGCGTTTTTGCATTTTTTTACTTTTTTTTATTCAACTTATATTGATTCTAATTTATCTTGCTAGACCTTAAACCCTTAATTCTAAACTATAGATCGATTTCTAAACAATTGTATGATTTTTTAATATTAGTTCTGTTAAAATTTCTATGAATTTGTTTTGTCGTCCTAAGGCTTACTTTTTCATATAATTTGAATAATGAACGATGAAATTTGAAAACTTTACTTTTAAACTGTTAGTTTTTCACCCAAACACCATACTTATGTTCATCGCACAAGTATAATATTTGAGCGTTTATCGAAGCTAAGGCCCGATTCATACGTCTTACGACAATTCAAACATGAAACACTATAAAATTTGTCGTAAACCG
This sequence comes from Myscelus amystis hages, assembly GCA_018244895.1. Lineage (NCBI taxonomy): Eukaryota > Metazoa > Arthropoda > Insecta > Lepidoptera > Hesperiidae > Myscelus > Myscelus amystis. The sequence goes on along the minus strand of DWQT01000700.1, from coordinate 5,233 downwards.
AAATACATTTAATAAAAACCTGCTGCAGTCAGTCATTAGTGGGTAGATACATATAATTTGTTGGAGAGACGTATTGCGAACACCGTCGGAATGGAAACAATCTGCTGTTCAAATATTTCACATTTTTCCCGCAAAGCGTGTGCCGAGCGCAAAATTGTACAGCGGTGCTCAAACTTTTTTCCCTTTGTTTACTCACTACCTCCACCCTTAGTACCCACAACATAGTAAACTAATTAGCACGTGGAACTTGAAGTGATTGAGCTTTTTATTACAAGTCTCTATTTAACTTGCTTTGTTAATTCGTTACTATTTGCGGGTCAAATCTAGCAGTTAAATTTTGAGCCAGTTAACCTCATTCGATTGAACTGAAACTTTGCATATACAAACTGACGCCCCAAGATGGGGAACCAATTATGTTATATGCAACCCATATGGGTATCAGATGAAAGGGGTTGCTGAGAAGAATACAAATAAAAAAGAAATTAGTTTTGTATATGTTATGATGGCAAAATTAGATAACTTTAATTCAAGTTCAACCAGTCGTTCAGAATTCTTTAACTCGAATGATAATACTTGAACAAGGTTGCTCCGAAGTACTTTCAAAGTTTAACGGTACCTAAACGAGTTCGGGTTGAGAACCGCTGGCTGTGTCATCCATTCCCACGCCACTGACACTGAATCGTATTGTCGTGAAACTGTGGCGTGGAAACAACACAGAACTGTTGATTTCACTACAGATCTATTGACGCGAACAGGTCGCAGGTAGGAAGCGGTGCTTTGAATGCGGATATCTGTAAATATAAAGGTAATCTACATTTCTTTGGAAATAACGAACTAGTTCGTAAAAATTTTCTACAAACAAGGTTTCCTGATGAACATAGGCTGTTTTCTATTCTGATAAGAAACAAAAATACGCAGACATATGACAAGTACGCAAAACGTGTTAATTTTGATTTGACAGGAACAGCGGGAGGGGAGTGTCCATTTGTTTTATAACCTACTAAAAATAATATCCCACACCAGTGCAGGGTGCCTCTAGTAGCATATAAAAACAGCAATGGAGTAAGGAGGCAAAGAAAAATCGCTAATTCTAGGTTCCTAAGCCAAGGGCTTGTTTCCGACTGATTTATAATAAAATGAAACCGCTTAAAGCAGGTATATTAAGATATCCTTAAAACAGATGTTCATGTTATTTATTATATTGCTTTGCGTTCTTCAAAATTCGGTCTTCTAAATTCCAAATGTATTATATTATGACAATCATAATATATTGACACTTTATGTAAATTTCATCCTAGAATTGTCGGCTATAAAGCGCATTCCAATTAGAAACAAACATTTGCATCGATTTGCGTTTATGACATTTAAATGATTTGCTACAATGTTATCCGCAACACATCAATAAAATAGTTGTAATAAAATTCACAAATAAATGTGTATTTCATTATAACTAAGTCCAAATTTCTATCGCGGATGTATTTTTAATTTTACCGTTAGCAAAAATGAATTATTAAATTTCGTTCCCCATTTGAATCGCATTAAATAGACTTTATTTATTACACTTAAATATATAAACCGACTGAATAACCAAAATAACAACAACAAAACATTCGAAAACCAATAAAATTATAGTATAAATGAATGGTGGATACAAATTATATTTTAGGGCCTACAAATTTTGAGTAATAAGCCTGATTGATTATAATACTTATTTACTACGTCTTTGTAATTACAATAAAATTAACTTATATTTTAGACGGATATTTAAATTCCACACTACACCGTCTATTCGGGACCTAATGTTGCACATATGTAGATAAACCTGCACCTGTATATAAAACTAGCTGACCCGGCAAACTTTGCTTTGCTATATAAATTATTTTTTATTGCTGCTCCTCTCCTATTCATCTTTGCGTGATGTTCTATAGCCTATAGCCTTCCTCGATAAATGAGCTATCTAACACTGAAAGAATTTTTCAAATCGGACCAATAGTTCCTGAGATTAGCGCGTTCAAACAATCAGACAATATATTAGTATAGTTACATTAAAACCAGAAACGGTTAAGAGGTTTAAATTGTCGATAGTCATGCCGAGGTGCCTTTAGGGGATTATTAAGCGGGCGACACCGCCGCACAAATCCCGCCAAACCTGAACGAGCGATATCACGGGAAGTGATCCGCCTTGATTTCTCATACTCACTTATCTTAAATAAACTTTGCCTGTAATTTTCTGGAGCTGTCATTTGACAGATTATCGTCATTGGGCGAGGGAACGCGACAAGCTGCTTAGTTAGCGATGTTGTTTTAGCGCTCGCGAAATAATCGCCGAGCGAATTTGATCTTTAAGTCGCACGTAATAAAGGTGGTCCGATTGAAACGCGACAATGTTGCGGTTGCATCATTTTCTTGTATAATGCGGTATTTATCAGGTAAACGGACTCTATGGGCCACACAGGTCGAGCGAGAATATTAAATCGATCAGTGAACACAGAAAGCAATACAAATAGCACGGTAAACGTTCAGAAAACACATATATTTGCGTTAAAAACGACGTCATGCGCGCCGCTCGACAATTTTACTGCGACTTAAAAAACGTGTGTTTATTTAGAACACAGACAGTTTATTGTTTAGCGTAAAATTTCAAATAAAACGCACTAGAGAACAATAATAATATTAATTTACGACAATACCATACGCGGCTGTCTGATTCCAAATTGGATAGTTATATGCCTGACTTATGGTAACCGGACAGCTGATATATATGTAGTACATACCTAATACATTTATAGACAATCCATTTACAACCAGCCAAGAAGAAACGCATGTACTCATCTTATAAAATTTATGTTTGTCCCGGGTGGGATTCGAACCCACGACAAAAACAATGCCCAAACGGCATAGTCTCACTGTTCAGAAACCAACAAATGTAAAATGTATCACCTAACAATTTTTATAGAGTATCGCCTTAAACCTTCCAAAACGAAATCTTCTAATTAGTTATAGTATTAATTATTAATTGCGATTTTCGGAGAATAAAATAGATTGATTAAAACGCAAACTCGCGTAATAAAAATAGCAACAACAGTTTTTCTCTCATCATTAGTTCACTTCCATTACGACTTATTTAAATTAAAATTCAAAAAAAGAATCCTCTTCCGCCTAATAGAACTACTTACTTACATCCAAAACGTTAACTGGACAGTTTTCGCTGCAACTGTAAAAAAAATCAATTGAAACGAATTTGATCTTTATGTGCTAAGCATTAAAAGTCACAGTTCTAGCAAATAATATTTTGGTATTAAAGTATTTTTTTTTATCGAACGGCCATAGACAACAATAAGCTCTCGATCACAAACTGTCAGCTTGTTTTTACAGCGCTAGATTAGTATAAAATACCTGTCCGGTTAAGTTGTTGGTACACTGGGATTATTGTTAGTATGCTTAAAATTGTACATTACAAAACTATCAGTTAGTTAGTTAGTTGCTTTTTTAAAATGCGCAAAACCTAGCTGTATTATATTAATATTAACAAAAAAGTCTGTGTTTGTTCCAAGCATAAAAAGTTTACTTGGACCGTCTACATCAATTCAATTTTTATCGACTGTGTTGGTTTAGAAATTACAGACTTCTAAACGAGATTTCGTGAGTTCGATTCCCAGTCAGAACAAACATTTGTGTAATGAGCACTTTGGTTTGCTTGATAAAATAATCTTATCAAAATGCTAATTAAATAATTAAAATAAGCTACATCATAATAACTTTTAATGATTCTATTTATTTATTCGCCTTATACTATATACAACTACACCGTGTATAGTATATAATATATGTATACATATGCATATAAATCCTTGAGTGCCCTGTTCTGTCCAATGTTAAGCCGTCAGAATACATTGTAAGGGACACTATTCATTAATTTTATTAACACAGAACCATAGCGCGCCAAATGCATACATTAATACGATAAATGGTGTTAGCCTCAGACATAGATATGTCGTTTCGCTGATGTCTATCGTTATGATTGCTAACAAATGGTGCATAATCGCTTTTGAACAGCTGAAGATTGTTTTTACAGATAAACGTGTAGAATATGCATATTTAATTTATTTACTGATTTACAAAACGAAGTTGACCTAACAGATATCATAAGGCGTTTACTTAGTCCTACCTTTGTAAAGACATGGCGCTCTATGATGCCAAAAATTGATCTCACCTCTCACTCATTCTCTCTCTCTCTTTCTCTGTATGTCTCTCTCTCATTCTCTCTCTCATTCTCTCTCTTATTCAAAGTTTGCGTAATTTGTAAGCGATTTTCGATTTTTCGCCCTGGAACCCCTAAATGTGTCTGGGACAAAACGTACCCTATTTAACCATAATATACAATGTTGCCATATACGTAAAACGATTGAAAAAAAAATATCAAAAACATATTTATGTCAAGCACAACGTCACGACTGGACGATAGTAATTTGTGGAGATACAACACAATCCAATACAAGAACACTTTATTGCACACCACATACACATAATTACAAATATTGGTACAGATACAAGGAGTTATTGCAGAATAACGGTGTGAATTCACGCAGTACAAGTGAAAGCAGTCAGTCGTTGCTTCTCGCTTCGCTCGTAGGCGCGGGATCAGATATGCCTATTGGGTTGCCATGACAACGCGAGTGCGACGGCATCTTTGATCCAACGCACCTCCCGGAACTGTGCCTTACCTAATGCAGGTATTAGATATTGGCTGGCACAAGCACCGGCCGATATAAAACGAGGCATTGATTTGAATAAGGCAAGATAAACATCGCGTCTATTATGTACTAAATATGTACTAAATGACTAAATCACGTCGCAGCTGGCGTGTTACGGCTCTACGGTAAAGGGTCATACGAATGCTAATCTTTTGAAGTTTACGCACGATTTCATATATATGACCCCAGACTGAAAAAAATATGACATTTGACAAAGCGTTATGCTTTACCGCGCAACGTCTCTTGCGCACTGACAGCCAACGTCTAGAGTCAGTAATGCCAACACAACAATAACACAACTGTCAATAAAGGTGCATTCTTAATTTAAAATATCATTAGTCTGTAACAAAATCAAAAATAGAATAAAATTGTATATATACATTCTTTTATTATTATAAGAGAAACGCTTGTCCTCTTTGTTTGTTGGTTATTTAGAATCAATCGTACCAAAGACATTTGCACAAATATGGGTACATTTA
>DWQT01000699.1:0-20470 GCA_018244895.1 Myscelus amystis hages | reverse complement strand
CAGGGAGCGGAAAGCGACTTTGTTTTATACTATGTAGTGGTTTTGACGTTCTAGAAACTCGCGCGAGTTATTCGCCGCTATAAATCAGGATCATATTAAAGTGAATATAATGTCCACATTAGCGTCCGGCGTGATTGAGGGACTCGTTGAAATATTCGCGACCGCATAAATACGCTCGGATCAAGTAGTGGACGCATTTCTCGATCGCGTAATGCAGGAAGTTGAAATACACCGCTCGATATAATTTATTGCAAACAATTTTAAAGGTCGCCTGTTCCACTGATAATGAATAAATGTTATCGACTCTTATTTGTTGGATTATCGCTTGTTTACGAGCGTAACGACACGTAGATGTAAACTGATAATATTCTTGTTCATTTTGTTTTATTCCATCTATTGCAGTGGATCGAGTTGGTAGAAATAATAAATGTTTTTTCTGTTTGAAATCAATCTTGTTTGATAAAAACATAACTTAAAACCCGACATTACCTTCGCCCCGAAGGAAACCTTGCTAAAGGACTGCGGGCGATGCTTTCAAAACGCTGTCACGGGGAATGTAAATAAACTGTCATTCGACAGCGACCCTTAGCATTTGAAGAGCGTACGAACACGAGACCGGGCGGCGAAGGTCGCCGGCGGACGAGGCAAATGCCAGCCGCGCAGGTGCAGAAATACACGTAAGGCTGGCGACACAGCGGGCGAGACTCGCTCGCCGAATGTCCACTTGACCGATCTTCCCGTGATTATTTCTGACTAGCTGACTCGGCAAACGTGGCTTTGCTATATAAATTATAATTAACACCCCCGCAAACCCCCTTACGCGAGGAATTTCGTAAAATCCGTTCTTAGCTGACCTCTACTCCCCGAAAGGAATATTCCTACCATATTTCAAGTCTCTAGGACTGCTGGTTAAAGAGATATCGTGATGAGTCAATATATCACTGTAAATCTCCTATAGAAGAAAGAAAAGAAGAAGATAGATTAATAATAATATATACTTTATTGCACATTAAGTTTTATTAACAAAAATTGAAATAAGCGTACTCGCCTCCCACTCCGGTCGGTCTGGATTCGATGGCACGCACCTCTGCCTTGTTGCCTGCGTTTTATAACTGATATTTAAATATCGCTCACTATAACGCTGAAGGAAAACATCGCGAGGAAACTTGCACACCTTAGAGATGTTATAAAGTGTATAATATTTTCTGAGGTGTGTGAAGTGTCCAATGCGGACTTGGTCAGCATATGGCCTTCTCCTTCTCACTATGAGATGCGACCCGGTCCAGCAATGGACCAATAAAATTGTGAAATAAACATTGCCATGTCATTTCTTCTTATTCCGTGTTTAATTGGTCGAATTGCACAATTGCACAGCGACCGTGGGAACGGAGTGGTGAAGTTTAAAAACCATAGCAGCAGCGACGTGACTCGCCACTCGGCACGTAATGTTTCCTATGAGCGCGAGAAATGGATTTCGGAGAGCTGGCTCGCTAATGGAAACCGAGAAATATCATCAAATAACTTGTATAAAATAGTTGAAGAGCATCTGCGTTGAAGAAGTTACAAGAGGCGATTGAAGTTTATCAGAAGCGTAGCCAAATGAAATTCGAAGTCTCTGCCTACCCGTACTGGAAATAGGCGTGCCTGTATAGATTGCTCGACCAAGCGGAATGTGGACCCGAAAGAGAAATCTATAAGCGAAATCTACCTTCGTTGTCGTGTTTAACTAGATTTTTACTTAAATAATGTATGGCACAGATTGTCAAACCTACTCCCAGAGTGAAGGTCATAAATTTTTGCAGCCCAAATTACATAACTTTCCATTTAACCACCTGCTAAAAGTGACACATTGGGTTACAATGTTCTGTTTTTAATTTGATATGGAATATCAGTTATTCAATTTCAGTTTGAAATATTTTACCTAACATGATTTTCGCTTTTAATATTATATTATTCGTCATATGCCTATGTGAAACATGAGATCGATCCTTATTTTTTCGGTGGTCGTTCCAAGTGACTTGCTGATACGTAATGTCGTCAACTTTGCGAAACGCTGATATGTTGGGAGGCATTCCAAGTAAGAAGTCAGTACGAAACGTCGAAAACTTTGAGAATCGCTGATCCGTTGGGGGCCGTTTCTAGAAACAAGCCGGTATGAAACGTCAACTTTGAGAAACTCTAGTTTCTTGGGGGCCATTTCAAGCATGAAGCCGATACGAAACGTGGTTGGAAGCTTTGAGAAACGCTGATCCGCACGCATAAAGCTCGAACGGTCACCCAGTGTGCAGCGGTCCCAATACGCGCATTCCGCGGGATTGCGGAATGGGATTGGCGAAGTGATCGCTCGCCGCGCGCCGGCCCGCGCTTACAATGTCGTTTGCCTTACATTTACATTGGCTTTTAAAATCTTACACTGACACCGTCCATGGAAAACCATACTTTTTCGAGGCATTCCAGCTGGCTCCTCAGGGGTATTGGCGCATCTGTGGTCGACCTGCGATAGAAATCTAATCTTATTTGGGGTCGATTACAAATGTCCATGGGCGGCAGTAGCCACTTACCGTCAGGTGGACTGCATGCTCTGCAGATCTGGTACTTCCATACAATAAAAAAACCTTTTTGCTCCTTTCTTAATTGGCTGATAGCGTTACGTTTAGTTATTTTGCTCTCTTGTCATTTTAACATGAATTCTCTTTTGGTGTTGATTTGCTGTTTTTCTTACTGATGGATAAATAGCGCTTCCTTATAAAGAGCTTTAAGGATAGTCTGCCATGCTGGCCAAGTTAATCTGGTACAATTCACACTAAGGAAGCATTACAGAGAATTATTATAACGTGTACATATTTTCCTGCGATCTTTTCCAATATTGTTTCGTATATAAAACGTATGTAACTTTGAAGTAGAGATGCTAAGAACTCGAAATGTGAGACAAATTTTCCAACCACGGGGTTATCACTGAATATTTGGGTATATAATTGTAAACATTGTTTAAACATTACAGGTGTGTGTGTGTGTTACCGTCTTCGGAATGCATTTATTATCACAAAGTGCTTCAGGATGTCGCTATTGTGATAAGATAGCCGAGGTCCACTTGAAATGAAAGTAAAAGTGCTAATTGACTAATCGAAAAACATGAAATGAGTAATACACAAACAAAGGTGTTTTCGATTCACGCGCGCATTAATTAGAGCGGATTTTTAATTTAAATTTGAAATCGACTAATTAGTCAACGAGTATAAGGTACAAGGCTGTCCCAACAACCTTTCACTGCGAAGGGCGATAACTTAATACGTTCGAGTTGCGTGTGGCGTATGTTAAAATAATAAGTCGATATTTTAGCATTTTTAAGCTACGAGGAAGAATATGGAAAGGTCACTAGAACTCCTTCGTAAAGTTATATTTGTATCGCTTTCAGGTTGTTTTAGGAATCTGTCGTACTGCAGCCGATAAGCGAAGGAAGATAGCTTACAGTGTCAACCTTTAAACCTCTCGGAGGCGGAGGAATGAATATTGTATATCGTTAGTCAATCTTTCATAGTTTGCACTAAGACTAATTTGTGACTAACTTTAGAAAATCGAACGCCAGGTCACTGCAAAACCATAAATATATACAATTATGAACATTACTGTAACAGAGACATAAAAAGCGTATAATATGATCAAGACACTTGTTGAAATATGTTAGTGTCCTTAAATTTGTATGTACATAAGATATTTAATTGGCTATGTCGCTCAATTTGAGGTTAATTATTTTAGGTTATGATCCGGAATTTCCTGAATATTGCGAAATAGTTATAATACTCCCGGTAGCAATATTACGAAATGTGTACTAGGCAAAATATTTTACCGGTTCATGAAACTAAAGTATTGCGCATGAATTAACTTAATTTGCCTGCGTTACTCGATTGTTTTTTTTGATTCAGTATTTTCGAAATATCAGGCGGACTATTCGGATTTTTTAAAGTATTAGTGGCCTATATTGTAAAGGCGCATATTGTAAAGACCCATTAATTTATATTACATAATACACTAATAGGGAGACCAAAGTCTCTGCCACACGGAGATACGAACAAAATAGAAAAGGCTTGATAGGTCTGTAAAGATAGTGGATATTTGATATTGGTGCTAGAGAGTACCACTGGGCAGAGGCGTACCCCATTAGAGAGGTGGTCTGATGATATAACAATAATAGGAAGTTTTCCAGAAATACTTAAAAGGAAGATATACTTATAAGGTACATTCTTAAACCATACAGCAATACAGAAATATTCATCATGTTCCGTGCTTCAAATTTCATATAATATAACAGACGCACATATATACGTGTATCTATAAATAACCATCGATCCATCACATCACGCCAATAAAAATATCAGGAAGAGAGAGTCGCCGTCGATATCTCGATGTGCCGCTCGGTGAAAACAATGGGCGGCCGAGCTGGTTCCACTGGTTCCACGGGTTCCGTTGGTTCCGCTAACTGGAGTAGGTTCCATTCAAAATATTGTGACGTATGCCCACTTTTATAGCGATCGAGACCGCTGCGTACAATCGCTTCTGTTATAGTCCATTATATATTTGAACAGTTTGGTTTTTCGAAATGATATATTATGTTTCTATTACACCCAGACACAAACAAATGTGCTCATTACATTGAGAGCATGCCCTGCCTTGGATTCGAACTCGCGACCACCGCTTAGCAGTCGATATCAAGCCACTCAATTAACGGCAAATTTATCATTAATCTGTCAATAGGTATTGGCTTAGTCGGTATCTTTAGCAACTCGACCAAGAGAGAGAGCCCTTGGCTAATTTAACCTCCTTAACAAGTATTGGCTTACCATCGAGCATTTCATACATTTCCGTATGTCCATTTCACCTTGTAACGCTGCGAGTCGCCCACCGAATGAGATACGATCGCGCGACAGACCGTCAACGGAAATGTATTGTTCGATAGAAATCTTGCAAGACCTTGACCACTGGCTCACTTTCGTTTGCAGCTTTTAATGGAATTGTTTACTGTTGTACTGGTGAATTTACTACAAACATTTTCAACCCTCCCCCGCTTCATAAATGTAACATTCATTTTCATTATATATGCGTACACTTAGTTGACTGTATGTAAAGTTATTATGTATACTTCGACTAGAATCGGTGCCGCGTGAATGAAAGCGTTAAATGGCTAAACGAATTTTGATAAAACTTATCCACTATACCTACCTTTGACAATATTTATAATGACCTTTGACGATATAATGGTTACGATTAATGGCCCGCCACCGCTTATCGCTTACACGCGGGCCACTAATCGTGACCTTACCTACAACAGAATTTCGTATGCATACATCATCAGCTATCGCAATACGGCTAATTGCACTGTATGGTGATTGCAATAAATGTCACATTCCATTGTATCAGCTCCGAGCCGATGTCAAGAACAACTGTTTTACACTTCCGGATCGCATTTAATGTCGATCTGGTACCAGTTTTGACATTAAATATTTTTTTTTTATAATAAGGACAATTCCACACATGGAGTTTTAAAGCCTGTGCTATGGTTATCTTATTGATAAACAAACTACATAATTATTTCCTACATATTTTTCTTATACCTGGACACAAAGAACATATTTGTCTTCTTATTAGTTCTTACCCTGGATGGAAATCGAACCAGCACACCGGTTTAGTAATCAGGTACCTGTTATAACTAAACGAATGGACTATTCGTAGTGTCATATCTCTTTTAATATTGGACAGGTAAAGGATTTACAGCGATTAAAATGCGCACTCAGAGACCGGTAGAAAGTGCACTAGCCACTTAGTTGTTAACTTATCGTTGAATACTGATATCATTGTTTAAACTTGTTAGCGTTTAAGATTGTTAATAACAAATATTAATTTATATCACTGTTTGTTAAACTTACGAAAGGCTTTCACTTTACTATTATTAGAAGCAGGTAAAAAGTTTGATCGTCCCACTGCTGGGCTCTTGCTCACATCCCTGGGCCATTACTAACTAATTAACGAGTTAACGCTAACGAAAAAACTAACAACTAACTCTAACAAAACGCGAACAAACTTTATAAAAAAAATATCTGTGAGTTTTTATTCTTGTCTTATGTAGGCTCAAATGTAATGTATAGGCTCAAATATATCAAAATATTGGCAATTTTCTATCCCCATATTCACACGGGATGGTTATTGTTTATATTGGTATGTGAAGCCGTGCTGCGTGCTTCTTATATTAAGCTAATTCTGACGAACGATTGACCTGTTGGTCCAGGTGTTAGCGACCTCAAGTCCTCTACAGCTGAACCGGGGTCGTCAGGTCGAAGCCCACCCAAATATTTGTATAGTCTCAGTGTGTTTCAAGTGTGAATTTATTTGTATAAGTGTGCTTTATGTAAATGTTTATCAGCTGTTCTGTTTCTCTAAATCATTTTTAGCGGTAAAGTGTGGCGAAGTCTCAACAATTCTCTAAACTTTGTTTGTATTCGGTTTAAAAATACATTCATTCATTCATGCGTTTCTTGTTCAGGATCTGCCTAGTTTGGGATTAAGTCGTTATACAAGATAAGGTTCGCTTTTTATAAAGTTTAAGTTTATGTTTCGTTTATTTGTTTTTATATTTGATTTATGCTTGGATTTATTAAATAAATAATAATATAATAAAATGTTTTAATAAATAAATAAAAAATAACGGTGAATGAGCGGTAATTAAAACGCGTCGGTCGCCCCGCGCGCCGTACGTAGTTACGTTGCACGACGCATTCGCGGGCTCATCGTGACGCAACGCGCTTTCCTTCCGAGATGGTCGCCGAAAAAAAACAAGAAAAGAAAATCGCCGTAATGTACCCGCTTATTGCATTTTAATGACGCGATTGTGATGTACTCTCGACGGACTGCTGTGAATGTTGTAACGTTTGTAAAAACCGACCGACCCCGCTAGCGGCGGCGGCGGCGGTGCGGGCTGAACGCGCTTTTTGTGTACTAGTCATTGTTTTCTTGCCCGCGCTGTTTGCACTACGAAATACTTGGTCGACGTTGGTTCACGATTGATTGTTGATTGTTACAAGAACAGCTGCGATGTACTCGCCAAATACTTTGGCCTCGTGGCTTAGCAGTAAGAGACCCTGTCTACTCAACGGGTCGCGGGTTCGATTCCCGCATAGGAGAAACATTTGTGTGATAACCATACTTTTTCTGTGTTTTGTGTGACGCAATTTATACTATGGAATGCTATTTATTAGCCTGGTGTTTCGAATTTCGAATACGAAAAACAATTTAATATATTTGAAACGCAGTATGAAGTAGCGGTGCGGTAGATTATGTTAATTATAATTGAGGTAATTATGTTTATAATAAAATTATTGCGTTTTAAATTTATAATAGCTCTGAAGTCATTCACTATATATGTATAAGAAATTGATATGATGTCATCATTACTCACTATCACAGCGCAATAAAAAGTAAACAGTAAACGATGAGCCATGTGAGGTTATTTCTGTAGTATGTAATTTTGGTATTATAATTAATAATGTCACACGAAATCATTGAAAATATACTTCGATTTAATCTTTTGATGTCTATAAAATACTAATAATAATTTATGATTATTTTCCCTTTCCAAAATTATAGGACTTACATTTGTATGAGAGGTATGCATTGTAAGTTGATCTATGATGGAAGTATGAATTGTATGCAGGGGACAGAAAAAAAATTATACGTATTTTGAAATTCATATTTTTATTAGTCTACCAGTTGTCTGTCTGGTCAGGGCTGTCTCTTCCCAATTTGCGAGTTTGTATCGCCACGCGAAAATTTGTCGCAAAATATTTTTAAGATACAATTTTAGGCGATATTTTTTTATTACTTGACCCATATTACACAGCTGTGTAATCCAAACAAATTATTAATTTATGCAAAGTTTTAAAACGATATCTCAACGTGAGGTCACGGCTGCCAGCGCCGTTTATTGTAAACGGAAAATTAATTCTTTAGTCAGATAACAGGGAGTATGTTTCTCAAGTTGCCATTAATAAATATTGAGTAACAAAAATGTTTCTGAAAATGGCAACATTTTTGGATTAATCTGTCCTTCTGTCCAGTGTAGACCATTGTAGGTTCGATTCGCACTCAGAACAAGTATTTTTGTGTTTTCCAATATTTATGTGTGTCTGGTTAAAACAGCTAAGGGTTTTACAAATATAGAAAAAGATAGCTACATGTGATGTTATCCTTAGATATCATTAATATTCTTATCCATCAAGTAGATAGTATATATTCCTCAAATAGATATTTACTCGTATGTATATTACACATAGATGCACAAATGATTGGCACGCAAATGCTTGATATTGTTTTTATTAGCTGTAACTAAACAAGAACAGATCAGTATCAAGTTTAAGGATCTTTCCTTACATCCAGCAATACATTTAACGTCGTAAAATTGCTAAATGATTCAGAAACCAACGTACTGGGACCACTTCGTAAACACCAACATTTTATATTTATCCCGCGAACAGGTCTTAATGCGGGGTCGCCAATAAATGTTTTTATGTGTTTACATGTTAAGCACAAAATAGATGACATTTACGGGTAATTATATATAGTTACAATGTTCTAGAAAGTTAATGGAACGAAACATAAACGTTGTAAGTACGTCGTTATTGGTATATAAACATATTCTTTATCTGTGAAAGCAGAGGATTACCGATAAGGCTTTTATATGGATGTGGAACGTCTTAATAAACAACGATTTTCCTTGATATAGCTAACGCAATGTTGACTTTGAAACAAATGGTTTATTCTATTATTAATTATTATATTTTAAATGCCTTTTCATTATTCTACAGTTAGACACTGTTTTCGTTTAATTTTTGAAAAAAGAAATACCAAGTCTAAGAGTGAATCGCCTATTTAAGGCGATGATATGTTTTATTGGATTTATAATTGAGTCATGCTGTTTAAATACAAAAAAAATACTGCAATAAGGGGTGGAATATACATAGTTAGTGTTTTTCATGCAGAATAAAATAAATGAGGTTGGTTTTGTTTTTTTTTTAAATTCTTTACCACTGCTTCCACATCTCACCGACTGGCAGCAATGCGCATTTTTTACATGTGACCAAACGATTGGATTTTCATTATGTCCAACTCAATTTTTTCGACGCCATTGTTGTGAGAACTCTTTTTACACTGAACCGTTAGCGTACCAGTAATGCTTAACTAACTCTATTATTGTCGGAGAACACCTACTACAATGACAAGCGAACCTTCGTGAAAGGTGCAAGAAGAATTTTCCTCAATAACCGTCCCGCTCCGGCTCGCGACTCAGTTCGTACCATGCACGAAATAAGTTTATAAATTATTTGGCATTGATAATATATGCCAAATAATTTAATAATATCCTTAACTGAAACTCTAGTTATGTTTGTACCAAGTTTCATCAAAATCGATCCAGCCGTTGTAGCGTTCGACTGCAACAAACAAAGACAAATTACATTCTCGATTATAATACTAGTATGAACTCTACTACGTACTACTACTACTACTAGTAATAGTATATACTTTGCTTTTAAATAGTAGTATACTGTTTAAAAGCACCGTCCGATTTCAAATTTCGGCCGTTTCCCGTCCGTTATTGACTTAACAGACCGCCGCGTCAGCCGCACGCGCTAAACAATGTAAGTGGAGCGCTCAACTTCGCACTCCGCGCGCGCTCTAAATAGTAAATGTACCGAGTATGGCTTCCACCAGTCACTAGGTCGACTCGCGTGTTCTAAAACATTCCGATTTAAACGTTATTTCAAGTTGCGATTCTAAAAATGCTATAGCCTAGTTTGAATGTTACATATTACCCAGTTAAACAATTATAATGACCCTACGTTCGCCCGAGTTGGTGCAGTGGTTACGACGAAGATTGTGGATTCGATTTTGACGTAACAAATGTTAGTGTAACGATTAACTGATTAATATAGTGAAAGCTCAGCATAGTATCGGTCGGATCTGTGTTAATTATAAATATATTATATATGCATGCATGTGCGTCTATGCTGGCAACGGCATTTGTCAATGGTATCATTAAAAGTATTGATTGAATAATTAATGAAAAGTGACATGTTGATCGGTTTCCGCATAGAATTCGATTATAACAGCAATCCTATAAACAACATTGGTGATCTACTTAAATGTCCAGATATTGTTATACGTATATGTATACAGTATAAACGTGTCTGTCTGTACATTCATTAGAATTGCGGGAAGACTCCGAACGCTTCGCGCGTAAGTGTTTATGGCATTACATAATTATTATTATCTAACGAAATAACAATCCTAAAGACCCAGTTGCGTAATGAAATGTAAGTACAAATTAATTCGTAACTACTGACAACAAAAAGTCTCGACTGGTATATCGACAATTAAAAATGAATAGAACGGTAATTATATCGATTGAATGCATATCAAAGCTGCGGTCACGCAGCACGACGATGTCAAACTCATTTGATATAATAAAACTCATTATCATCGTACTGTTCGCTCGGGGGACTCGTGGGCCGCATTTTAATTTGTAAAACCTTTGAACTGGTTCATTATTGAAATCAATACGTCGACATCGCCGCCTGACCCGGCCTTGACACGTGGTCCTAGCGATTCGTTACAGCAAATGTGTGTAGCTATTACAATTATTTAGTTATTACCATAGCACACGTTATAGTGGTCAACCCGAAAAGCTAAACATATGTTGTCGCGGACATTTTTAGAACTTTTAAAGGGAAATAATTTCGTAATACATGATGTTATATAGCCTATAGCCTTCCTCAATAAATGGAGTATTCAACACAAAAATAATTTTACAACTCGAACCAGTAGTTCTTGAGATTAGCGCATTCCACCAAACAAACTCTTCAACTTTATAATGTTAGTATAGTAATTATCTTATTTATGTATATGATGTGTTGTCGTACCACTGGATGCTGGGTGTTTCTGTTCTAAAATAATTTATCATGTAGGTTAAGGAAATATCCGATGTCAATTAAGAAATGGTTTTTATAATAACAAATATTAATACCAACTAATATAAACGGAATGATATAATACCAGAAAGGTTAAGGCCGTTCACTCCCGCAATGATCGAGTACCAGTCGATTTCGTTTACATGTTATTTAAAAATGATCAGTTATTAATTTTGTCATATTATGTTATAGCACACTTAAAAGACAAGTACTGAAACATCCCATTGTCATTTATTTATCAAACGAAATATGCTCGCTCGACACCCTGCGCAATTGATCGTGGGTGAAACTACACTTGCTGGGATAGATTTCGAGATATGTTAACAAAGTTCGTTTGAAAGTCAATTCAAATTGGATTACAGCTGTATTAGGACGATGGATCGATCTCGAACGGTTTTAAACCGATCACGTGCGATCCGAATAGCCGAGTATCACAGTTATATAAAATGTTTCGGGCGGCCGGCGCACGTCACGTGGTGCTCTGCTCTAATTTGTCACGTCAGTCGCCTCTTTGTGTTTTTAATTAGCTCAATTTGTCACGCTCACTTGTACGGCCACGGTGATGCCTACTTCAACCGACTTACACAAGAGGTGAATGTTACGACGCATCCCTATATGGAGGAGTCATCTTGAAACACACTTGAAATGTTTATTTTACACATGTTAGCGATTTTCCCTTTCAATTAACTCGATTAGCGTCATTCATATGTACGTGAAGGTAATCAATTATCATGCATTTAAGCCCTTTTTACGTGTCCATTGAATGGTGTGAGTATTGTGTGCATGACTTTAAACACCGCTGCAGAAGTATCCCACGGTGTTGCAACAATATTTAGTGTGTTTCGATGTACATAATAGCATCAGCTGGTTTTTACAACCGATTCAAATGTTGAATAGGCAGTGTACACGCAATATTTACACGACATACATATAATTAAGGCGTTTTTCAAAAGAGAAATGACATTACAACTAAAATCTAATAGGTCTAATGGAACGGGACTGTAAGTGTTAATTCAGTTAGTAACATGTTAATAAGAATTAGTCGCTGAGTCTTTATTCGTAACAGAACTAAAGGAATATTAACAATATTATTCTAACTAACTCCTCAGGGGAACTATGTCCTACGAAGCCGGTCTCGTTATGTACGCTACCAAAAGACAGCGATGTGAATACCTACCTTGTTTTATCTATTTAAAAATGCAATTCAATTTTTTTACTTATTTATTTTCAATTAAGTTATTTACTTATTTATTTACCTATCAATTCTTGTTTGACGTTTACTTTATATAATATCCATTATAGTTACACTCGCGGTATGTGTTATCGAGACACATTAATAACAGCCTATTATAATTCCTAAGTCAAGTTCCTTTGTGAAATCAGTAGTCCACTTACATAAGATTGAATGATAATCAACTGTAAACAGTTTCACTGCCATTGTTCGATAGTCGCTAGAGACGTGAAAAACGCTTGAACCAATTAATATTCCACCGAGCTCCGGCCAATGTATATGCAGATATCATGCTTCCGCATACTTTTGTTGTTATAATATATGTGTTATAATCTATAGTTATACATTTAAATAGGTACTAAGTATAGCTTAGCTTAAGCATAGGCTTACAATATTCGGTGTTAAGTTCTCATAATGAATAGTAAATATAACTCATATAGCGTTACGCGTTTGTAGAATTTCTATCTCGCAAAACCTATTCGGCGTGTTTGAAATGTCTCGCGGTTCAAATCAACGATTTGATTGCGAGATAAAGATAATCTTCGGTTGTCTACAAGCTACACGCGGTGGGCGGGAACGGTTGGCTAATGTAAACACGTGTTGTTTATGTCAAGGCTGGCGGGAATCGTGGTGGCTGCGGGCGCCGCGGCCCTAGGTGAGCACAGTTCGGTGTTTATGGCTGCGATTTTATATATCGCTTCAGGGCTTTAGAGTGATATATAAGGGCTATAGCGACTACGCGATAGCGAAACTCGACTCGTGTTCTTTCGTCAAATTGAATTTTCGATCGTAATATAGGTATAGGTACTGTTTGGTCGTTGGTGTGGTTGGGTCTGTGAAAACTTGAATATGCGCCTGAGACTTTGGTCTGTTGTTTCAAACTTAAGGGAAGCCTGTGTGTTTAATTTCTACACGAATAGATATTTTCACGAAGAGGACATTTGTTATCTTGCTATAATACAAATAGCTATATAACATCACAATATTTGTCTCTTAAGTGACTACGGCAATAAAATGAATTCAATCGCGTGTCCATTGAGATCTCAAACCTGTAATATGTAATAACCACAACGATTATCACCAACCAACTCTCCAATGACGTGTTTCCTTTCCTGTTTTGTCTTGGAGGTGTGAACTGCCCACTACGTTCCAACGTATTAACAATCGAACATCGATACTTCCTGCACAGACGATAAACGATCTCTGTACTGTTTAAATGCAACGTTGCCAGCACCGCCTCGGGTGTTGCGCCCTTACATAAAGACTAAACATTGTGTAGACGCCGCACTGCGTACACTGTTTTTTTTGTCACCCTTTTAATGGTTCACTGCTGGACCGGGTCTCCTCTTATAGTGAGAGGGATTTAGGCCATAGTCTACCACGCTGGCCAAATGCGGATTGGTAGACTTCACACACCTTAGAAAATATTATACAAACTTATAACATCTCTAAGGTATGCAGGTTTCCTCACGATGTTTTCCTTCACCGTTTTAGCAAGTGATATTTACATTTTATTTATAAAACGCACCTTGATAAATCAGAGGGGCGCCAGGATCGAACCCAGACCCCCCCGGAGTGAGAATAAAAAATTATATTGTATTATGTATTTTATAATACAATATAATTTTTTAAACGATTGATTCTTTTCTTCAGCAATAATTCCAATAAATCCCTACGTAACGTACTGCAGTCAAATACACACAGAATTCCCAGTGGCGAGTGAAAATTGAGTAGAAGTGTTGTGTAAGTCAAAAATATAAACAGCTATTTATTAACTGATTGAATTACTACCCAATCAAATTGATCACTATAAATACACACAGTCTATAACAATACGTTCTTATAACCTACAATATTTGATGCCGCGTCGGTTAATAAAAGAACGCTGCGGCCGTGTGTAGCATTTCTGTATTCTTCCGCTCCCTTGCTCGCGCGGCACAAAAGGTAGAGGTTGAAGGGTTTGAGAGATGCCGAAATCAGATCGTTGCGGACGTCTCCATCGTGTGTCAGTCGGCGGACAAAAAGATTTTGCCTTGTAAATCAGCGCGTCGCGTCGACCGCAGCGGCAGCGGCCCGACAGCGGCTGCCCGCGGACGAATCGCATACATACACATTTCGTGACACAGCAAATAAAGTCGTGACAATAGAGGGCAACTGCACAAATTCATTTCTGTGTCGAATGTTTGAATTATGTGTTGATTCAACACGCCGCACGTTCACTTGTCATTGGACATGAAAGGACCAACTGATCGATACAAAGCAAAACAACTGACGATATTCACTAAGATTATTAGATATGTTTTTAGGTGTTTTTATTTCCATTTTTGCGGTTACAAAATAGTCTCATGAAAATAATGAAGTAACTGTTATAGTAGGTATTGGTTTTTATTTAACGCGGCTAATGCAAATTAATATTCTGGTAAGCATTCTTACATTAACTTGCACACTTTTGAGAACACTATCATCTCATCCTAAATGCTTCTGTTACATGCAACTGAATACGGGTATATCCTAAGTACTGGGATCGCGAGGGGCGAAATTAGCCCCGTATCTACCGGCGAGTCTCACAAACGCCCAATTCGTCGTGTGTCGCTGCGAATTCGAGCGCGGTGGGGCGCGAAATCACGCACAATCGGGCGCCACTTCGAGACGGTGACGTTGTTTGTTCAAAAACAAAATTAGCGCGACATGCACACGTACGTACCTACGTCTCGTTTTTGATATCGGGCGATATTCGTAAAATTTCTTTTGAAGTATTTTCCATTACATTAGGTTCTCGTTAATCTCAATAAGCCCGCTATTGCGCCTCTGCAGGGGAATCTCAAATATTTGGCGATTGTCTGAAGGAGCTTTTTGGAAATTTGATTACGTTCACTTCGAGTAGGTATAGAACGATATTGTTACGCTAATTTAGTCGGAGCGTAATTTAAATAAGGCATTACATGGCTCCCATCAAGTAAACGTTAAGATCTTGCCCGTTTGAAACGAGGTCAAGCGTTGCCTCCCTTGAGACTTTTAAACCCCCGCATCGCGTGCTAGACGTTTCTAAGTAAGGAACTAAGCTATTTGCAGAATAATAATTACATAAGGAATTTATTTTTATATGAAATATAAATGTAAAATATAAAACAGTTTTCACCTTATGCACCCAAAGGAACGCTTCCATGAATGCTTACGGAATTATGTAAAGAAAATGTAAGCAAACACTAACATTTTATACAAGTAGGTATATCTATGTATACTTTTTCAGTCCGACCCTTTTATTGGTCCACTGTTAGAAAGGTTCTCCTCTTAGAACGAGAGAGTTTCCGGCCTTAGTGCACCACGCTGGCCAAGTGTAGATTAGTTCTGATATTTTGATTTCGATACCGTACCTGATGCCCAACAGACTTCCGAGTTGCGAAAATAACATTGAAAGACCAATATACCAAATTTATTGGCCATAAATAGGAAATGATAAATGCAGTATAGTAACACCTATCTCATTAAAAACTTGATTTCTTCTCGGAGCGTTTTACGCCCCTGAATATTTATTTACACATCGCAATAAATATGTAAGAGTACACAGTTCATTATGTAGAACAAATGGGTATTGTTGACCTATGTCGTTTCTTTTATATATATATATATATCATTCTTAGAATTCACATGCCGATTTCTATTATATATAGCAAAGCAACACAACAAAAAACAACTTGCTATTTATTTACCGTTTGTACCTACTGATCAATTCTTTTGTGTTACTTCTTATTACTGATCTACCTCTGCATATTATATGAACACGTAATAGTCAAACAGAAGTCAATTAAAGCGTTATGGTACTCTAGTTGGATAATGGATAAGGCTTCAATTGCAAACCCGGTATTCGCAACACTTATGTGACTAAGGTTGTTATAAGAATGCAGCCAGTAGAATGCAGTTCGAAGCGTGTCAAGGCTACTAAACGGAATAAGCTCTAAATCGGCATTAACATGTCATAGTTTGGTTTAATTTGGCATAAATATGTCTTACAGTAGGACAGCATTATTGCTTACGACAAGCATGTAGCCGGTTGCTTTATGGCGTCCATAAATAAAACCAACAAAGTGAATGGCAAATGCGGTGGGTAATGAAATAATGGTTGAAGAGGCACCGTGGGGGATTAACAGAGGAGACGCCATCTTGCATCTCCGCCTATTATTACAATTAATGTTTGTAAGAATCTGAAATATTACAATATGAAAATAAGCCCCGAGATTTTATGATTATTACGCCGAGCTCACAAGAATTTCTATAGACAAAGAAAATCTCATTCCGTATAATAATCACACATAAGGCGAGAACGCGATCTCACTGAAAAGTCTTATGGTGTTACATTAAACTGCACTCCAATGGCAGTATAATTGGGAAGTGATCGAATTCTTTGTCCAAAGCCACTCAAAAACTACCGCCAACTGTAATGTTATTTATTGGGTATATAAGGTTATGTTCTACTAGGCAGGTTGTAGACCATAATATATGTATGTGTAAAGACAAAAGTTATTATAAATTAAATGTTAAAACATAACCGTGTAATTTAAATTTTACACAATATAGTATAAGTACCTTTTGAAACAAACAACATTCTAAGAACCTACAATTTTTGTAGATGTCCTATTATATAAAAAAGGGAATAGGCTTCATACAATAAATTACATTGTTCATGTGTTTCTTGGTGTACAATATACATATTCTAACACGTGTCTCGGCCACTTTTCGGATTTCTTGTCTCAAACTGATGAGGGGCGAATCAACACGAAGCGGTGTGTATTGTCGTGTAAATCTGGCACGCCGCGCCGGGCCGCGGAAGTGTCGCGTTTATAACTCGTAAATCAGGAGGCTTATCGGTGTACGCGGCCGACGCGACGCGGCGACGGTCCGGCCCTCCGCAAAATATGCAGCGCGGCGTGTATTCGCGCAACGCCCGACAACGTGCGCGAGTTATATCGCATGCGATATGCAAATGCTACTTATGTAAAATCAGTGTACAGATATAGTTCGTGCGGCTTCACTTATATGGTATATCGGGTACGTATTCTTAAAAATTTATCAGATACATTTATTACTTGCGGAGCAATTTTGTACAAATGAAAATAAATTTTAAAACAGTTTTTTTGACGCTATACCAACTACGTTCTTTTACATCTTGTTTGTTTTCGAAAGCTACATTTATAGGTATTTATGAAAAACTAGTTAATCTGCATTTAAAAAAAGGCTTATTAAGAAGAAAAAATGAGACAGTGGTATACGTAATCAATTGATATGTTATCTAGCGTTAAGATGCACAACGATAAGGTCCATCTAAATATCATGAATTCGATTGAGAGTGAAATAATATCCGAGCGGCTTTATGAAACATATATCATTGTAGCCCTAACACTGCATAGATTGGAATATTATTTTATCAAAATTTCAGTATAAAGCGTTATCGTGTTGCATGATAGCCCCCGAGAGTTATGTTTCGCTGAAGGCAGGACGACAAATTGTCCAACTGTTGTGAATTCGTACGCGCTACATTTTGCAATCCCATTTTATGCATAAAATAGTTCAAAACATTACTTATTTTTCATATCAATTAAGATGTCTAGCGAACTCAACACGAGTAAGTTACATATGCCTTAAAGTCAGATCGAGAGCAAAAATTTAATACATAATACAAAAAACACATATTGTTAATGACAGATTATCTATTGGATTCATATCTAATAGATATGTAATGATCTACGGTCTCAGTAGAGACTATCAATGGAATCAATCGACTAGTACCATACAAACTACAACAGCCTGCATCGCCGACACGAGCCAGCTAAAGTGGGTTAACGTAACATTTCATCATAAGCACCCAGCGCGCGGACCGGACAGATCTTAAATCGCAATCGGTTCAAATGTCAAAACGACACCAAGCGCGGATTTACGATCGGCCATTAGTCAAACAATATCTCGGCGCGTCATCCGAGCCGATCGGTTGGCTGATAGAAGTCCCGGCGGACTCATACAGCATCAACTATCCTTCCGCCGCACCACTACTTATTGAAGCGGTCTATGCCCGCGTTATGTACTTAATGTTCGTTGTGTGCTACAGTCCTCCAGTCCCGTGCCTATCTGTGGGAAGTAAAAATGTAACAGCTAAACCGTAACTCAAACAATAAACTTATATTGAAACCGATACATTTCTGTTTCCAATGCAGTCGTAATTTTATTGAATTATTTTTTACGTATCCAATAATAAAAATCCCAGAGACTACATTACGACGTCCGATGTGATGTCTATTTCTAAATAATGATATAAAAATGGAGAGACGATATGTAAACAAAAATTATATTAGCACTATGTTAGTGTTTTTGCATCTCAAAGATCTATGGAGTCTTCGGGCACGTGATTATGTCTGTATGCTGAGAACGGAAGTGGGTCAGGGGGCTTACAAGACTTTTCACTAACAATGTAACAATAGAAGATAAAAATATAAGGCCATAATAAAAGCTAAACTAGGTTAACTGTGTTAGGTATCATGGTATACTTACTTGTTCGTATGGTAAATAATGTCAAGACCGATTTCGGTGATGGAGATTCAGAGTCAAAGCATTTGACTCATGTACAATGTTTTAGCAAAAAATGGGACAAGACATTTACTCTGATTTTAAAAATATTAAAATTAAAAAAAACCATAACTCAATCAAACGAAACATTCACGCTAACCTGGCGTTTTGAGAGCTGTCTATGAAGTCAGTCTATGAAGAAACCATAGCATGGAAGTATGCGAAGATAACCGTACAAAGCAAACATATTACAGCCATATTGATATCCACCCTACACATAGGATGTAAGATAAGTACATAGGTACACATGTGCCGGCGTACAAAATGAACATTCCCGTCTTTTCAAGAAAGTTATACCCCGACAATCTGCAATTAACCGCTGCGTGCTATTCTTCTTTGCGATTAATTACTTTCCTTCGTCTTTGACTTTCTAGCACGTTTAAAAATAGCATTTAAACGAGTTCTATTTTCTTAATTGTGTGGTTAAAAACCTCCATTGACATTAACCCCCCTTTATGTTGACCGATTGACTTGAACATAAACTCTGGTGACAATACAGTATGCGTGTGGAATTTATATTAATTTTAAATACTGGTACAATGTATTCGCATCATTACATATCTGTATTCTACTCAGTTACGTATACTGTTGGATCGAGGATTAAATAATGTACTTTGAATGTACTACCCTTCATCTGCCCAACATTTACAAAATTAGCTGATGCTCCTATAATGAACTGCTGTTATGCTGTTTAATATTGAGCCTATGCAATATTATTCATGAATACAATAAAACGTTTTCATTCATTTATTCAGGAAGAGGCATCGCTGCGAGCATATCTTGCAATACTTTGTTGTTTTATAACAATCGGCTGCATGGAACGTTTAACATTAGGTGGGCTGCGTGGCGTTCGCTGCTTCGATGGCATAAAAAAGTACGAGCTGCCAGAAGCCGCCAAGCAGTCGACATGATTGACAGACGTCCGCGGCGGATTAGATATGGACGCTATCTACGGACCGGTCATGCGCTGTTTGTATGTAAATTTGCACGTCTCGCGGACGCCGAGACAGGCAGGTCTGTACTGCAGTTTACTCCAATTAAATATATACCATCATAGATTTCATAGTCGCGAATTGTTGTGATATAACTTTATCTTACTTTGGTAATCAATTAGCCAAAAAAAAAAAACAAATAAACAATTCATAATTCCCAGAACAAGGAGGCGAGTAAACAAGCAATTTCGATAAAAGTATGTAAAATTATGACTTGTATCGGCTTAACAGAATGGGCGTAAATTTATGGTTTCGGTATCGGCGCTGATCCGTGAAACCAGTAATTAATTGGCAGTTGAGCGGCGCGGCGAGAACACGCTCTCGAGATGGGCATTAGTTATGTGTAGCAGGGAAACCGGTCGCTCCCCATAGGGCCTTGCAATTACACTCGCGCTAGGCGAGCAATGGCTGTGTCGTTCGTGGATCGCTTCAGATTGATATCGCTGGGGAAACAAAAGCGACGCTCACTGAATAATAACGCGACGACACTTGTGAAATGATGTGCCGTTAATATATCGGAAAGTGTCGGCGGGATTTATTGGCGTCAATTTGGACCCGTTTGGACCGGCGATAGCCGCGCGGCGATCCCCAGCGGTGTATCAGTGCCACTATTGTCAAAT
>DWQT01000698.1:0-20471 GCA_018244895.1 Myscelus amystis hages | reverse complement strand
AGGGGTAGAACACAATAAAGTGACAACCCTAAGTTTCAAATACCTGCACATACTGTTTCACGAACCAGCGGCGCAGACCAACCTTGAGCTTCCACTAAAGAAAGGCGAGGTGGTCGTGCTAACGAGACGAATCGACCAAAACTGGTGGGAAGGCCGCAATGGAAACAAGACGGGCATCTTCCCCGACAGCTATGTCACAGTGTTACAAGAACCCAGCTTGGGCAAAATAGGTATGCCTTAAATCGTTCATTATTTACGATACAACAACGATAACAAATACAATCGAACTAGCTAGGATCTGTTATTTTATTAGCTAATAACATGGAAAATCTTCCAGAATCGCAACCAATTTTGAACACGGATAAACCAGTGGCATCTCCGGCGGCCCACGGGCTGCTAAATGGGTCGGCAAAAAGAAGCATGGGCTCGCACAGCTACACGCCGCAGCAGAACAGTCCCGCGTTGGCTAACGCACCGCCCGCAACACAGCCGTTGCCGGGTATGTGTGTCGAAAGCAGATATACATATGTATGCATGTGGGAACGAAGTTCTTTATCGCGCGTTGCGAAGGGGGCTAGACGGAAAAAAAACAGACGAAAAATTCTGACGAAAAGTTGTTTACTCGAAAGGAACTTCATTTCATCCGGGTGTCCCTTGACACCTCTCTTGTTTGTTAAATTAGCATTACTAAAGGATCTTTAGTAACTCTACAAGAATATATCGAAATAAGCCTCGTGTACCTTAACTTGCCAACTGGGATATTATTACAAGCAAAACACATATCTATCCAATCTGAACACGAGATCAAACTGTAAAAGTTTTAACATACATAAGTTTTAATATTGCCGCAACGTGCATACCAAATCATGACTAAGGTGTTCTCACCATGAACATGAAATTGTAAACCATCTATTCTAACAACATTATAGCAAATAAATATATTCAAATTCAAAAAAATGTAATACACACAATATCATGTATGAATGCATACCTACCTCCCGTTTATAATATAGCATTGAGTTTATCTTTTAACGTTGTTTCTCTTGAATTTTTGTACCCTTTCAAAATAAATGAGAATTATTTACAATTCGCAAATTTTTGATTCTGTCATCTTTCTCAGGTTACGCAACAAAGCAGCCTCAGAACTTGTTGACACCGTCCGAGCGCGGGTACGGGCCGCCGACCGGCGCCGGCGTCGATCTGAATAATACGGAGCCTCTCTACGTGGATACTAATGCTGAAGCCGTGCCGTGAGTTCCAATTATATTAACAACAATAATTTTAAAATAACCATTATTTATCGTCAGTCAAAGTAAACGACGCTGGCTGATATTTAATTGGAAATAATTAAGAGGATTGGCAATGATAAAAAAGCGTGGTACAATTTATGGGGTAGTTTAATTTTTGGTCTTAGTGCTAGAACAATACCATCTATACTTCTTAGATACTAATAATATAAAGCTGAAGAGTTTGATTGTTTTTTGAACGCGCTAATCTAAGGTGAATAGGAGAGGAGCAGCAATAAAAAATGTCGCGACAACGGCAAAATCATTTATATAGCAAAGCAACGTTTGCGGGGATAGCTAGTAACTAATATAATACGACAACTTTGCAATCAGGTAGATATTGAACTACGATCTAAACTTTTGTACAATACAAAAGTTTACATTTTCGTTTCAGATATCGAGCTATGTACAAATACCGGCCTCAAAACCCGGACGAGCTGGAGCTGAACGAAGGCGACACCGTGTACGTGCTGGAGAAGTGCGACGACGGCTGGTACGTGGGCTCGAGCCAGCGCACCGGCCGCTTCGGTACCTTCCCGGGTGAGACTTCTCGAACATTTCGCTTTCTGGAACTCATCGTCTAAATTTTAGCTGCGGTAACACCGTTGCAATAATTGGCTTCCAAGTGTACGGCAGTAGAATTAAGACACAGTACATTAAAAACTTATAAAATTAAATGATAATATTCGGAAAAAATTTATATATAAATAGTAAAGCTACGTATAAATCGAAAGCGTATCGCATTGAAAATATGATTATTATGTTTGAAGGTAATTACGTGGAGCGCATCTGATAGCGCCAGCCGTGGCTGCTGCGCCGCCTGCGCCGCGCCGCGCTGTGCGGCAGCCGCGCGCGCTCGCCGCCGCCGCACTGACGTCACCCGCGTCGCACCGCCCCGCGTCGCAGCGCCCCTCGCTCGCCCACGAATGACTATCGATCGCGCACGTCTGTAACTAGCCTATACAGCATTATTATTGACCGGTCTCGTGCTCTAGTAGTTGCAGACCCTGTCTGCTAAACTGGAACTCGTGGGTTCGATACCCGCACAGTACAAACATTAATGACGTGCACATTTGTTTGTTGTGTCTGGATGTGTTGTGGACGCAAAAAACATAAATGCGTCGGGGCTGTAGCGAGAGGAAAGCGAGAGCGCTCTTTACACTGGTACTCAGTACGGCGACGTAAATTTACTATTAAGTACTAAGTCCTTTACTTAAGCTACATAGATGAGTTTATGGCCATATCACACTAAGATGTCGTGACGACGTCTTTTGACAACAATTGAAATATAGTATAGCTGTCTGTAGCCCGCTTAAGCGGATTATTTATTTTATGACGATAACATCTTAGTGAGAAGTAGATCTAACTCGTCAAATGTGATACAAGAACCGTGTTTAATGTCATGAGCAATTGATTAAAAAAGAAAACAACAATCATAAATAAATCACTGACATGCAGTTAAATAAGCAACATTTTAGAACATACACAGTTCAATATCTATCGTTTGCATGTAATGTTGTCGTATTAATTTACGTCTGATATTGTTGGTAGGTTTCAAACGAAAAGTTTGACTGTCAAGTAGTTTTGTTATGTTTGTCATATTACATTAGGTACGTGCTCGATAGTCATTCGTAAATTAGAATTATCCAAGAAATAGTAAGAGCGTAGCTGACGCCAGCCGTATTGAACGTTGCATAGGAGAAATGTGAAGTAAACTTCTTATTATCTATAAGTCTATAACTGTTTAATCTATTGTATCTGAAGACAGATGTTACGAGGATTCGGTGTATGTAGTGTAGTGGAGATTTCGTAATACGGGTCCGGCCTCGATGTTTCTGTAAACCCGAATTTTGACCACGAAGAATGTTTAGAAATATGACTAAACGATAACAGGCCTTTTCACAACTAAATGATGTAGACACTATAATCTAATGTTACCAAAACTATACCTACCATGACTTTTTATAACATTTTATATCTTGATAAAAATAGGTATCGACTTTCACAATATTAAAATAAACAATAACTACCATTTTTATTAACAATCGTTACATATGTTCATTTAACATTTCAATCATAATAAGCATGTGTGTTATTATTAAATGTTATATATATATTATATCCATTATTTTGGTCGTGACTATAATAGAAGTGTTACAACACAAATAAGCACAAATTGCCAAAAAAATGTAACAATAGCTTACTGAGATTTTATGTCTTTGCTAATATCTAAGTTTTATTTGCAAATATCGTGTCACTTAAGCTGACACGGAGTAATCGATGTGTAATAATATAACCTTCCCAAAGTTGTTTTAAGTGTCCCAAAGAATATGTTTATTGAATTATGATGTTGTATAATTGTACAAAAAAATAATAAAAATACTTATATACGTGTAAAATTGTTTAGTAGATATAGTTATTTATTTAAAGCGAAGGAGTATGGACTCAGCTCATCTTTTAAAAGTAACGTTTTAAAAGAATGCAGCCGAATTATATGGATACGTGTTTAACTAATTTTTGTCATCTAACAACCATTTTACAACTAGAATTCAGTGTTGCCAGCTGTAATAATATTACAAGGTAAATAGCTGGCTACTGAATAAAATACTCTATCGCCGCTTTATTGAAATTAAATTTTTAGATTAAGGCTGGTGAAATTACTCATGCGGAATTGAAATTACGAGCAAAAGTCAAACTTTGAAAATTAACACACTATTGAAATAAAAGAAAGTTTTGACATTTTGTGTCATGAAATTTTTAATGTTAACTACTAACATCTCATTTCATGTAGGTATTGGTCACCGGAACAACGTAATCTATTTACAGTTAAATAATTTCAATCGCTTCTCAATACTCATTACCATAACTGTGCAATAGTGAATGTATAGGTATAGGGCGAGTAATTTTTGGCAACGTTTGACAATACAATTTATATGCTTAATTTAAACATAAGTATATTGATGTAACAGTATAGGAGTGCTATTAGTCGAGTATCAAATTTTATGAGCTAAATGTAATTTTTTTTTAATGACTGGAATTATCGTAACTTAAACTTAAGTGGCTTTAGAATGTCTAGTCAAGACGCGACATATTAAATTGTTCTCTATAACTATCTTTTTTAAATAAAATATTGCATGGTATACTTAATTCATTAACAGCCTATAAAATGTTCTTATGACCTATTATACAACTGTATTGTATTCCACATTTTATACCCGTATATTTGTATGTGTAACCTGTAAGTTTACCAAAGTATCTCCTCGCCCTATGTAAATGCTTGATTTGTGTAGGCCGGAAATCTTCCTTATTTAACCCATTGTTGTATTTTTGTTAATTTATTTTTAGAAGCACAAATGTTTTATTTTGTTGTTGACACCTCGACATAAAATGTAACATTAACTGCTATTGTTTAAATCATCACATCTAATAATATAATCTTTCTATTACAACTGATTTTTATTGTTAAACATACCCAAGTCATAATTTGCATGTCTAAAATGTAAGCCTCGAAATATCTAAAGAAGTATTTCTAAATTTCGAATTAAAAAATCTGTAATTCATGTAATATCTAAATCTAGAGACGTATTATTTTTATGACAAAAACTATCGCAATATTCACATGAAAATCATTATTTGGAATGATAATGACGAACATTGAATAACAGAAAAGGAGCGACGCGCATGTTCGATATGCCGTGTGCTAAAAAATTACTTCAATTAATTTTACGTAATAATTATGATTGAAACATTGAGTCGGACCTACACTACTATCTGTCGCAATACGTTGCCTAGCAACCACATAACGACAACACAAATACTGACTGGAGGATAGGCTGTCTTTATAGACTTTGTATATTTTATATATTACCAGTTATCTATGCTTTGTCCACAGTGCTACAGTGATTTGATATTAATAATTATCTAATTCACAACTCTTAAAATTTCATTCGATCCACGCAACAATGGTAGAAACAGATTGGAGGGAAATTTTAAGTTTCTCTCAGCGGGAGCTAATGCAAGCCGACAAAGACAAACTTTGCGAGAGTTTGTCCTGGATGGAAGCGGACGATATCGAACTCAACTTTGCAGATCTTAAAACGCTGTTTCGACTCGCCCAGGATATTCTTAAGTATAAAAGCGAGCAGGTATTTTATTTTTTCATTTTATAACCCACACTGCTAAATATCGAACTTTATAAAAATTTGGAACTAGAAGCATGCTTGACAGTGCTCTACTGTGATTTGTAGAAAGAAGTTAGTGGAGGTCCAATGCATTGGAAGACATTGCTTAATGTTCTCTCTGCAAAATGTAAAGCAAATGAATATTTATTTTTGTGTACATGTGTTGGTAATAGAAAGATGTCTGTTTGATGTTTCCATCAATCAATTTTTAGGGCATTATTTCATACACTTCTTGTGCGTGCCTAAAAATATCTAGGTAGTGTATTTGACATTTATATTTAGTATATTATATATTATGCTTAGTCCATGATATTATAGTTATTATTATAATTATATGTACATGTGATATATGTAGTTATTATAGGTAAGTAATAAATGTCGGGATTCCTAGATTTATAATGCTTTCCTTAAAATTTGATCTAAAGTACAAAGTAACATAACAAACCGAAGACAATTCAATTTAATATTTCAAGGTGAACAACCTAATGGGGGAATTAGAAAAAGAAAACAATAAAGGCGGTAAGAAAAAATCCAGAAATCAGCTAAATGGTATGTAGTAATAAAAACTAGATTATAGGTATTTTATGTTTCATTTATAAAAACTCAAAAATATCTGTTACATTATGTTTTTACTTAAACCTATGCGATTCCTATATCTAGAACCCCCTATCAAAAGTGCGGATAACGTCCTAGAAACAATAACCAACCAAGAAGAAGTTATTAAAGCAAACAAAGAAATTTTAGAGCAACTAAATTCTGAAATCGCTGCATTGGAAGAACGTAAAAATAAATATGAAGAGAATAAAAATGAAATTGACAAGGACAGTGATTCTAGCCGTGATCCCTTGTCCGAAATAGATTCCACAGTTCAACTCGAAAATGAAATTTTCAAAAAAAATAGACACATTAGGAAATTGCTTATCGACGTGAAGGTAAATATTTTTAATTCACTGATACATGAATTAAAAGGAAAACAAAGTGATATTATAATATTAAGTTATAGGAAAAACAACTTTTATAATCCTGATACTAGGCTAACAGGCTATAAATTTCATAGCTTATGAACGATTTTAAAAAGTATATTTATGTTACGGAAAATCTAAAACTTTAATTAAAAGTACATTTTTTTCGTCCAAGTATCTTATAGTCCTTATTTCTTTATTATGAGACAATTTAATAAAAATAAACTAAACGTCTTTATTTTTTATAACACATGCATGTAATATCGCTGATAAAGTATATTAATAAATTTTATGGCTAAAGGTCCTTGTTAATTAACCTACCGTATTATTTTTATTATGAAGTAAAAAAAATAATTACCATCAAAATTAATATCCAGTTGTCGAAAATCACATATTTATCTAATTATAAATAAATAAATTTAACACCAATAACTTTTAGATTCTTGAAGAAGAAAATGTAAAACTAAAAGATAAATTGTCACAGATAAAAGACAAATTAAAAGAAGCTACTCAACTAATAGAAAATTTAACCGAACAACTATTTTCTGTGAACAGTGAATGCAATGAATTAAAAGGTTTGACTTCAATTTGAGCTAACAGTTTATTTATATGCTTAATGGTCATCCAAACTATGATCATATTAAAAGGTATTCAGCTGTACCCTAATTCTCATTCCTATCCTAATCCACTCTATTCACATGATTCCCGCTGATTCTTTATACGCACAGCTTTATAGCTGAAAGGTAATTTAATTCAACAGTACCAAACACTTCAAAAACAAGTGATATTACAATGAGTGACCTCTAATAGCTAATAGCTCTAATATTTTGAAGGTCATAACAATGTCTCGTTGAGCGTTTAACATTCATTGAGCTTTGTCGGAAGCCTCAAAGGCAGATTATACATATCAAAGGGTGCGCTGGCTCCTATTCCAAATCTCCACAGATGTAGTATCTAAGCATAAAGACGACAATGTCAATCGTAATAAATACCTTATCTATTTTTAGAAATTCTAGCAACATGTGAACAAACAAAAATCCACCTTTTAGCACAAGTGAATTCCCTGAGTGAAGAAATTAGCGCGAAGGATATGACTAAAGAAAACATACAAGAAAATGTTAAATTAAAAATTCAACATTTAAAGGTACACTATTTAACGTAACCAATTACTTAAGATATAATTATTTAAATTTACATATCTTATTTCCTATTATAGAATGCACTGAAATCACACAAAAGCGAAATTGAACGTCTGTCAACCGAAAATACACAATTAAAAGAACAAGTTATTTCGGCCTCGAAAATACCTATACCTCCAAACGTGAGTAACCAGAACATAATTCTTCCTGTTTCATTACATATCTATGTTCAAAACAATTTTCCGTCTTTAATCAACAGGATAACAAAACAGATATAGTTGGAGATATACAAAAAGTTAAAACATTAGAAGAAAAATTAATTGAAGCATCCAGTAAAATTGAACAGTCCGCTGATTTTATTCAGTTACTAAAAACTGAAAATAAACGCCTTAAGAATGTCATTGATGAAGCTCCGGAATTATCTGTGCATGAAAATAATGAAAGTGATGATGGCAAGCAAAGGAAAATGATAATGAGATTAAAAGATAAATTAAAAAAAGTTACGGTCGCTTTACAAGCTACTGAGGATATTGTTACAATGAGAGAGAAAGAGGTATATATTATCGTAATTAAAATCTTTTGATAGGACTAATTAAATTTATTAATTACACATAATAATATATTTTTTGTAGGTAACCAAAATAGCATCGCAGTTACATCTTGTTCAATCAGAGGAAGGCATTAATACATTGCTGAAAAGATTAAAAAGTAATAAACGACAGTTGAAAGTAAAAGATGAAAAAATCAAACAATTAGTATTTGAATTAAATACTTTACATCAATGTATAGACGAACTGCAAGTTGAAAATGAAACTTTGAGGTACCTGGCATTATGCCATAATTAGCATTATTTTATATTTAAAAAGACACACTTTCTTTAATGATTATTTTGCATAATAAATAGGAACTGAAAATTATATTATTTTAATAAAACAGTACATATTTACTGCAGGCAAAAGCTTAATATACCATTAAATCATAAAATTCCAACTCAAGGGATATTAAAGAAATATCAGGATATACAACAAAATCTTTTACGAATTACAAAAGAATTACATGAAAATGAAAATAAACTAGTTTCTACTGAAATGGATAATCGCAATAAAAATATTAAAATAAACAAACTTATGAAGTTATTGAATAAATTGGGATATAAAAAAGAAAATATCAATGAGACACTTGAAGCATACACAGCAGACGAAGACTTTGATGCAGATCCTTTAGTATCTCAGTAAGTGTTTTCATTTTGCTTTTGCATACAATACCCCGTGAATATTAAACAAAGATATGATATATGTACTTTTAAATAACAGAGAAAATAATGGGGTGGATGAGAATACAGAAAATATCAAAAATAGCTCTCAAGACCCCGAAATACAAGCTATTATTGATGAAAATGAGGGCTTGCGTGTTGGCCTTCAAGAGATATTGGAATTTATAAAAGACAACAGTAAGTATTATTTGATACCTTAAAGTGTAAACAATAAAATCTCAATACAGATTTTTTCCTATTGAATTTTTCCATAGGTACTACAACTTCTGGAATATTGTTATTAAAATGTCCTACTTTGGAGCTCATTTGTAATTCAATGGCTGCACGACATGCAGCTGGCTGGTTTGCACCTCACATGTCAACGCTAATGGAATTAAAAACAGCTTTAGGAGGTAGAGACGCTCTCCTTACTGCTCTACATGAATCCAGGTAATACTACACGTTTATTTCTTTTATATTGGTAGTTTACAATCGCATTTATAATACTAGTAGGGATATCGTACAGCTTATATATTACGTAAACTTGCATTTATTGATTTTAATTCAACTTGCCCACGCTAGTAGCTATATAAGTCTGATCCTTATGAAGTAAGACTTAATCACATTTAATAACTTCGTAGGCTGGAATAGAACTTATTACAACTTAATTTATATAGTGCTTGCTTCAAATAGGTGGTTTTCAAATTGTCGAACTTTATTTTAATTTATACATACGCCACTTCGTATCTCCTGAACTTAGAGGTAATCTAAGTAAATAATTGGCTTAGGCATTTTACTCGCCTATTATATTATCATAAGGCGAGTGTACAGTAACAAAGTACTATACGTACAAATATGTATAAATATCTGTTGATGTTTATAGGAAAGATACGTTTGAAGTTATGAAGCAACTCTCTGAACAAACAGAAAAATCATCAAAGTTAGAGCAAAAACTAACTGAACTGGAAACTCACGACAATAAAGAGAAGTTAAAAGGAGATGAGTTAAATATAGCAAATGCCATAGACTTTAATGAATTTGGGAATTGGTTGTGTAGTGAGGAATCAAATAATATCGATTTCAATAATAAGGATGAAATGGAAAATATTATTTTAAAAGGAAATCTTCAATTTGAAAATACATTGAAAAATAGTTTATATTATTTTCAAGGAAAATTTAAATTGCTATATGAAAATCTCACTTCTTTATCAGTAACTGTTGCAGATAATCATAACAAATGGCTAATTCAAGAAGAAAATTATGTCGCTGAAATAGAGAATTTAAAAACACAATTATTGCAAAACGCCGATGATGACACAAGCGTTCTATCTCCCGGCTTGCTTAGTAACCCTGATATTGCAGCATTACAGAGAAAATGTTCTTATTTAGAAGAATCATACAAACACATAAGGACCCAAAATGAAAACCTAAAAACCGAATGTTCGGAATGCAAACGTGACTTGCTGTCAAAGGTTTCCGATTATGAAATTCATATACAAGATTTAATGCTTTGTAATATTAATCTTGCTGATAGACTTCGTCGTTGTGTACCGGAAGACTTATTTTGGAAACAGAATGTCGCTCTTAACGAATTCATTATTAAATATCGGAATGCAGCGGAAAGTTTTGTTCACAGTCATATTGAAAAAAATGCCTTATTACAGCGATTACAAAACGATAAATCGGACATCCTCCGTGTTTTCGAAAATAGACAAACTAATAAAAGTATGTATTATACAAACTAAAACAACTTATTGTCTGACTAAAATAAAAGAGAATAACAATACCGTATAAGTTTTCATTGCAATAATTTTCCACAAATTGATGGGTTTAATGGAATATTTAAAATTTGATATTTTTAGCACAAAGCGACAATCATCATGGCAAAAAATTCGAACAAAATGCAGAAAACTTAATTCATGAAAAGCAATTAGAAGAGTTGACTACTGAACTATTAAACAAAAATGCTATAATACAAGCGTTAGATAAGAAGAATGAAGAAATCCAAATTGCTTCTGGAAAATTATAGTAAATATGGATCCTTTTCACTATTCAATTCTTTATATTGCAATACCAAACTAAAAAGTGATCGTTTTATGTTTAGTGATACGTTAATTACTTCAAAAGCAAGTAAAGACGAGAGTGCCCTGGAACAGGAAATATATAAAATGCGAGAGGAAAATAAACAAATTAGGCAGGAAAATCAACGCATACATAGCAAACTTGATATAACTTTGTTAAAGGTAGGGAAATAACTTTTGTAACGATGTTTTTTAAACGAACTCAACATTACCGTACACCATATGTATTTTATGTTTAAAGCTACAGGAAACGGAGCAGCAAAAAAATGATACCGGTATAGAAATCAATTTATTACGTCACCAAATCCTTGATTTGCAGTCGTCAACGGACAATAAAGCAATAATTGCTAGGTAAGTAAAGAAATTATTACCAATAAGTTAATAAAAGTATTTGATTTCTTCTATAACATTTTTTTTATTAGGCTTAGCGGAGAAATATTAATTGCCCATATGCAAATTTCTGAATACGTAAAGAAGATAGAAAGGCTAACGAAAGCCTTGAATAAGGAAAAATACGCGAGAGACCAAGCCAAACATATGCTTACAACTCGTCAAAGAATCTTTGATTACAATATTTGCACCAATGAAAATAAATTTAGGTTGTATATTGCTTTTTATTAACTTTTCAAAATACATACAACGTAATCTAATATTGAACATCCTTATTTCTGTATTGAAACATAATTTATTATTTTCCACAGGAATATGCTTGAGATTTTACACGTTTTCAGGAAAGAATATCAAGGTAGTTTACCACTATGTACCATTGAAAGCTATCATCTTAGACTGGAAGAGTTAAATAATAAAAAAATCGCTGCAAATGAAACATTGGAGGAAATTGAAAATTTGCGATTACATCTAATGATGAAACACAGTGTATATGACCAAATCTTAGAAACAGCAAAAGCGCAGTGCATTGGAGATGAAAATAGGTGTAAACATGCATTGAAAAGTTTGCTAACGGTTACTACTTTTTCATCATATGATATGAATATAAATAAAGCACCACATAACATTTTGACCCATTTTTACAGAATAAAATAAACGCAAATGAATTGGATCTTTGCAACAAAAAAATACAAATCTTGGAAAGGTCAAGGAAAGAAATTTTAGATCGTTGTCATTACCTGGAACGGACACTTCTGCTTATAAATCAGGGACATAAAGTATTATCTTTAGAAGAGGTTAAATCAGTAAATAATGACACATCTGAAATACATTTTGATAAACATTCTTCTTGTAGCAGTGCGGAGTTACAAGACATACCATCGGAGGATGAAACCAGTAGCTCAAGTAACTTTCATTATCATTCTATAGTACTTTTATATTACTCCATTCTACTCGTAAGTCAGTGCTAAAATTATGTACAATGTTTTAGAAAATCTCACCTTTACCGTTGCTGGACCTAAATTAGATAAATCAACTCAAATAGGTTCAAAGGGTATTTTAAGTGACCCCAGAAATAATAATTGTCATTTAAATATTACTAACATCGGCCAAACTCGAGATCAGAAACCTGAACTTTTTGACGCTACAACACAAACGAATATTATAATTAGAATACAAAAAGACACTAAATATACACAAACTGAAGAAGACAATACCATAAGAGAACTACGCCTTCATATAAAAAATCTAAATATGAATTTAAAACAGGAAACTGAGAAATGGTCCAAACTCATGTCTGAAATTCAGCGACTAACTCAAGAGCTATCTATAATCAGTGAACAAAAATATTTATTAGAAAATAAAATAGAAAATTTAACAGATTCGCATGATCGAAAGGATGAATTTATTAAATCGTTACAATACAATATCGTTACTTTAAAGGATCAAATAGATGATTTTAAAAACAATCAATATGCGAAAATACTCCAAGAAAAGAATGTTAATAGTGAAGAAAATAACGCCTTATTACAAACTCTTAAAGAATTAGAAAGTGAAAAAAATAGTATAATTTCAGAATACAAAGAACTATTAAAAAAGGAAAGAGACGAATATGCCAATACTGTCAAGGATTTGCAGGCCAAATTGATAATAGTACAATCGCAATTAGAAAGGTGACTACAAAAATTTTTGTAGTTTTTTTTAACCTTCAAATAAATTAAATGTCCCTTAAATGATGTAAAAACGCCGGTGGGCTTGTGGCATGGACAATTTCAGCGATCTATCATTTTTGAAATTTGCTGGCAGATAACAACACTGCTTATCTATTACGAGGCGATTTCTATGCGTAATACACCATTCATCATATATTTATTACAGTAGAGAGCCGAATGTCGACATCGTTAGTAGAGACGTTAATAAGGACGCTGTCAGTAAATATATACAGAAGATTACTGAACTGGAGGATAAGTGTTTCAAATTACAGAGTAATTTGGATGGATTCAAAACAGAAATGTTAGTATCAACATGTAACTTATTTTACATAAAACATGTTTCATTGTATTCATTTTGCCTATATTATTGTTATTACAGAAACACCTGCCAAAGTGAACTCGATCGTTGGAAAGATTTAGCCGCTGAAAGACTGTCTAAAATGGAACAACTTAATACGCAACTGCAAGAGAGGCATAATGACGAAGTAAATGATTTAACTTACTATTTTAGCAACCAGGGCCATGAATTTAGTGGAGTTACATGTTCTTAACTTACTTTCTAAATGGTTGCGTCAGATACTTATTGCTATATCGATAGAATCAATGTGTAAAAAATATATATCTTAAAATTTATAGGTAGAGTCTTATAAGGCAGAGAATCAACATTGGATGTCACAGCTAAACGAAACTCAACGGGAACACATGGACCTGCGAACCCGCTTGACGGAACAGAAAGCTCAGTACGTAAAGCAGCTGACAGATAAAGACGCACATATTGAACACTTGCGAACAGTTGTAAATAATTTGAAGGTAAATGCAACTTTGAAAGTACTTATTAAATGTAGTAATATGAATAGAACTTTATAGAGAATACATAAATTTATGTTCTTACAACAATAAGAAACGGTTGAGGCATTTCACTTTAGTGATGTGCAAATAATTATTATTTTAGACTCAAGTTATGAGCATGCAAACGATGTTGTCAATAAATGACCCAAGTTTCGACCTCTCCGCCATCGTCGAAGTCGAGGAAGCGAGCGATAAAATGTCTTCCCACGGCTCAGAACGATTGGAACTTAAATTTGAATCCGCGGTCGACTTACATGATTTCCAGGAAGATTATAATATTAAGATCCCTACTACTTCCACTGCTATATGGTACGGGTAAGAACATTAAATGTCACTAAAATGCAATATATTTTCAGTGCTCACACAACTAAAAATATTGTGAAAGAAAAGAGTTATTATTCACAAGATGACAAAAAGTCTAATGCTATGAATTTCGTACTCCAATTTCTAAAAAGTAATGTGCAATCTTAATACAAGTGTCGCGTCCTATGTCAGAGAAAGAAAACATCCTTAGTAAGCCTACAAACATTTCAAGTCTCTATAATGTGCTGTAGTAATGGTTGAATATTGTATATAAGTTTGTTTAATATTACTATAGAAAATGTTAGAATCCTTTTTAAATTTTTCTTAATCTGTTATATTATCATTTGCTTTCTAAAAAACCTAATTATGAAAAAAGAACAGAAGTTTAGACTATATAAATATTTACGGTAATACATTATAGGCAACCCTTTTTCCATCCCACTACCGAAAAAGTATCTAAAATTGCGAGAGGAGCATAGTTCGCTACTTCAGTGCAACTTGTTGAAAATGTAGATTAGCGGTCGACCCATCAATCGACGTGTTTAAAACAACTTTAAAGCACTCGAAGAAGTTCAACGACTATCCACAAAACCCGTGACCGCTAAACGTGCCAACCAAATGCCGACCGCAGCCGGTGTTATTTGGACACAGGGTTTGCGATCTGCCGTCGCGTCGGGTTTACCAGGATTTTAATTTAATATTACCGACCTACCTACCTACGTACCTACCTACCTCTCTACCTGCATTATTAAGATTATTTAACTGTGATGTTACGATACTTTCGTTTTTTCTACATTCACGATCTACCCTCTATTCTCGTTAATTTTTGTCTTACGATTCTAAATAGTCGTCGTATGACATGAAGCGCTGCTTGAACAATAAGCCAACGATATTGTTTTACTCGCAATGTTTTAATAAAACGGATTGTTGTGCAATAAAGTATTTTTACAATAAGCATTTGCATTTTACAATAACCAATTGTGCAATAAAGGATTTTTTGTTGTTTCTTGTTGTTGTTTATAATTATTTTGTAGGCATGAGCCCCTGATAGAGCGGTTACGGCGAGAAAAACAGCAAATTGCTAAGCAGAATGCCATCTTACGGAGACAAATCAAGGCAGTTGCTGCACGCGAAAGAAGAGCCCGACTAGACGCGCAAAATCTAAAGAACCAAGTATTTAGAATGTAAATTAAAATTTCATATTTCGAGTATCTAACCATGAGCGATAGCAAAAGAAATGAATCAGTGAAGACAGAAAAAGATTCGTAAATTGAGTGCAAAGAAACATAAATTGCCTGTCATATTGTAATGTTATATCCACCTTTAGTCCAATAGCATTTTATTATTTACATAGAAAATAATTCATAAGGACAAACGACAATTGTTCATGTTAAATTTTAATTCCAGATCAACGTCGGGCAACAAAGTGGCAACCGTGGAGTCTGCGGCACTGCA
Organism: Myscelus amystis hages; assembly: GCA_018244895.1. Taxonomy (NCBI): domain Eukaryota; kingdom Metazoa; phylum Arthropoda; class Insecta; order Lepidoptera; family Hesperiidae; genus Myscelus; species Myscelus amystis. The sequence goes on along the minus strand of DWQT01000698.1, from coordinate 4,864 downwards.
GAACAAGATCGCGTCACTGCAAGCACAGCTTACTAGCGCACGACGGGATGCGCACTCCACTGTAGCTATATGGGATAAGTGGAAAAGGTACACATAAAAATCGTCGTGATGCTGTCGTAAACTTTTAGTAAAGGATTTACGACTTAAACAACTGTAAAACTAAAGACGACAGCTTTTATAACAGGATCCACGACCACAAGAACAAATGTATCGTTGAGGAAGACGCACGATATTAAAACACGCCATGAAATTGTATATCATCAATGAAATGTTTCAACGAAGATAGGTGCTTTGAATTTCTAAACTAAAATCAATACAGGTATTTTTTTAATCATTGCTGTAGGGCACAACAAGCGGCAGACAAATGGCAAGCGCGTTACGAAGAAAAATGTCAAGAAGGAAAAAAATTGGAAACCAGCCTCAATCTCTCCAAGTCTGCTTTAGCAAGGTTCGAAAAGGAAAAACGCGTTCTTTTATCACGAGTTTCCGAGTTGAAAAGTGAGTTCTTGTCAACGTTTATTTACTGATAACTAGTGTATTATGAAAGGTCATTATTTATCTAATAGTAATTAAAACGAATCGGCTTACTGTTTCAAGATAATCTTTAGTTTTTCGTTGCTGATTAATAATGTACCATAATATGGTTTTAATAAGTAATAATAAGTTTTTCGTTGCTGACTAATAATGTACCATAATATGGTACATTATTAGTCCATTATTATAGTTATAGTTATTTTCATATTATGAAATATTATGAAACTAAGTTGATCAACACTTTTCTACCCGCTCCCCCATCCTAGGTGAAAGAAGTTCAGCAACAGAGAAGCAAGATGACGAACGCTCTGAGAAGGGGTCCGGGTCTCATAGCGAGTACACGTGTGCCTCCCCACCGCCGGTGTCTACTCGCGCTCTCCTTGACCGCATACAAGCTCAACAACGTCGTATAGCGGCCCTCGAAATGGCCGAAAAGGTGATTTTGAAACATTTTTTTTATAAACCACCTGAGAATTTTTAATTACTACACATCATACTTATTATTTGTCCACAATACAATTTTTGGACTATAGATTTTAGATTAGACTTAGGTTCAATAAATCGTCAGGGAGGATACTAAGAAAATTATTCGGTCAAATCAGTCATCATAGTTGAATATTTACTTTTCTAGGGTAACGAGCCATTAGTATCAGAATACGAGAGGGCGCTGGCTGAAATAACATCTCTGAAAGGACAGGTACTGAAACTTGAGTCTACATTACTGGAGTCGCAAATACGGTCTCCACTTAACCCTTCGAGTGATTCGCAACCAGAACTAGAATATTGGAAGAGGTAAATTAACTTCATTTTCATTCTTGTATATTATTATTCAGATGAAAATAATTAGAAATTTAACGAATCGAAACATAATTTCTTGAAAAATTCATAAATCTAAAACTCTAAATGAGGATATTCTGAGTAAATAAACGACAGGCTACATTATTTTTGGTTTTACTTTTCGTCATTATTTTTTCTAAACACATTATTACATTTCCTTCAATAGTTATTGCGACATGCTCAAAGAAGAAAATACGCAATTAACACTACGAGTGAATACTTTGGAAATCACGCCTACTTCAGCGCATCAGCAACGAATAAACGATCTGGAGCAGACTATTCTTACACTGAGAGGTAAGAGATATTAAGCAATAAAGAGATGCATTCTATGTAGCGTGTTACATAATTTATAATAGTATAAGTTTCAAAATGGATTTAAACACTTTTCCTGCTTTACCAACCACCGTCCACCCGTTTTAGACCATAGCTATTTAGCAAGTTTTAAATCATAAACATGTTCAACGACCGTTGTATTTAAAACCTTCTTTTTTATTTTGAATAGGTTTAGTTAGCAAACTGCAAGCGGAACAGAAATCTGGTGTCGTCCGACGTACTGATTCTAGACCCGGCAGTGGACGAAGCACCATCGAGAAGGTTAATACAACATTTAAAAATTATAGCACACTGAAATTAAATAATATTCTAGAAACATTCTATAAACACTTTGGACGATGAAGATAATTTTTCAACTTAACAAATTTTTTTTAAGGTTCGTAACCAAATTGATTCATACCGTACAGAAATCTCAAATCTTAAACGGACAATACACGAAAAAGACTTACTATTGGAGAGATCTAAAGAAATGTTGAAAATAGCGGCCGAACGAGAGGATGAATTACTGAAAGAGGTGCATATCTTAATTTACGAATTGTTTAAAGATGTCTACAGATTTTTTAAATTTGCTTCCATTTATTTTAAAACAAGTTGTAATATTCGCTTTATTCAAATGCACAATTGGTCAAATCAATCGAAACGTTACAATAGATATTAATAAACAATTGCAAATTTTTTAAAAATGTTTGTTGAAAAAAAATGTGTAGGTATGTATAGTAATCGCACAAAATCGATACACGTCATATTATACAAATAAATTCATTTAATCATAATCTCTATCATTGATTTTCAGAATGCGTTGCTACGCAGGCGTTTTGAAGAACTTGTAGAAGATAGAGGTGGCCTTCGATCAGCTTAAATATGCTTTGTTAATTTTGAAAGTAAGATCTGAATATGTAATCACTATACTATAAGTCAGATATATTAAATTCACACGATCGCTACGTACCTAATCTTAAGCATTACCAATTAATTACAATTACCAATTAGCAATAAAACAGTTTGTGTAATGTGTATCTTCCTTTAATTATTTATCATCCTGTCCATAAATTTTCGTAATATTTATTCGTTTTTAATATACGCATAATTTTGTTTTCGTACAATACAATAGGAGATTCATAATATTTGTGAATTACATTTCGCGTAACTGTAAGCGGTTTTCAGATTTATTGAGCATCTCTTAATTGAATAGATTTTTCCTTTTCAATTTTCTCTCTAAGACAATTAGCGAGGATTGGAGTGAACAGTGCTGGGTCAGGGTGAGTTTTTCCAGCCTTCTCCCAAGTGTGTTGTTGCCGCCACAACAGAGACACGGCCGACCCCACAACTAACACCCAGATTAGACCGATCTAAAAATATACGGTTATAATTAATACACAGAGTCATTAAGAAAATAATAGTGTTTTACTAAAATGTTATAACTATCTATTATATCGATATAGTAAAATAAGTAATTCGTATCATATGCAACCACATTTATTACTAGGCCGTGGTAAAAGCATAAAAAGCGATCAACGGCTGCAGAACAAAACATACTGCTATGGCCATAACTATCTTTTGCAAATAGTTTAAAATAATTGGTAACGATTCATACCGTACTAGTCGACATGTAAGAAACTCTATAAAGATAAAAGTATTGGCTGTAGTCTGTCTCGGGTGTAGGAGCGGGCAGCGTGACGTTGTGGGAACAAGCTTCCACGCTAACTGGTAACTTGGGGGTCGAAGGGCGCGGGCCTCCAAAACTTATCCATAACGTAACCGCCATACTAGTGAGCAATCCCACGCACGCCCCCTTAAAACAAACTTCACGAATCAAAATCAATTTATCTAAAAACATGAAACTCTCAGACACATTCGCATCGAAAACCTCTTATATATCTACTTTTTCGAGGCATTCCAGCTTAGTCCTCAGGGGCGCATCTGTGGTCGACCCGAGATAGGAATCTAATCTTATCTGGGGTCGATTACAAATGTCCATGGGCGGCAGAAGCCACTTACCATCAGGTGGACTGCATGCTCGTCTTCTACTTCCATATAATAAAAAAAAAAAAACTCTTTATCTGATATCAAGTTGAAAGATGGTGAAAAACATATTGAAAAAGGAAAAAGAACTAACCAATTGGAAATACCCAATGATGAAACATCCCAGTCTCAATTCGAGACAATAACAAAAATTTTTGACAAGTAATTTCGTCATCTTGAACACCTGAAATATTGAACAGAGTATAATTAAAAAGTTATTACTTATTTCAGCGCGTGGCGTGAGGCGTGAAATATATAATGAGATACTGATATAAAACCAAAATGATTACGTGTGACTATGAGCTCATGTGATGGTAAATTAGGCGCAATTTAGAATTAACATGCATGATTACAAAATGCCTATTCACTTTTACTTTAAATAATTCCAAATTATTACTAAAACAATATATCGCGAATTCACGGCTGGAAGTCAAATGAGAGACTATTAAGATTGGGCGCACAAAAACACTGTACTGTAACGTAATTTTTACAAATTAAAGTCAGAATAACACAGTATTGCAGAGTCCACCTAAATCTAACCGTAGTTACACAGTTTACCACAACATCGTATGATTCTGCGTAGACTCCACGCGTGGAACTGACATTTCGCCCGCAGGTTGGCAAGCCTTACGTCAAAGAATACCTTGGGAAGACGTGGCAGTGGAATTAAACATTAATAGATTAAATGATATGTATGATATCTACTTACCAAATGAACAATTACAGTATACACTATATGTTTAGCCGATTACAAAAAATGTTATTATAAAAAGTGATTTTAAAAACTTGAGCATTCCAACATATTCTTCTGGGTGCATGATGATAGAAAAGACGAAAGAAGCTTGTGAGAGCCATAGCGGGTGGAAACCCTCTGTCTGGCTGTCATACGATAAATTGACGATGCTATATACTTAGACTTTATATACATATTACTTCGCAATAATCCAATATATACGATGTAGGTCCATTCCTATTTCAGTGGCTGGTATCTGTAACTCTTGAAACTTGTAGAGAAAATAAAGCTGAGTATAATAATAATAATATCTTAGGACAATTCCACGCACGGCTATCTGATTCCAAATTAGGCAATTTAATGCCTGTGTTATGGTAACCAGACAGCTGATAAACATACATATAT